>JAABLL010000791.1:0-11732 GCA_012295475.1 Phytophthora gonapodyides | reverse complement strand
TAAGACGCAATATGGTCCACCAACAGGTTCCAGAGCACCTCAATCTGGCCAGGAGGCAGAGCCATGAAGGCTTTGCGAAGCGTAGACTCGCACGAAGCCTGAGCAAACAACTTGTACAGGCCTCCATGGGCCCGCTGGATCGTGAATACAGACTTCAGGAAAGCGTCAAGGAGACGCATCGAGTCGTACGCGTGAATCAACTCCACTACGGCTTTGCTGGCTGCAGTGATAACTCTGTCGCCTGCAGACGGATAGCTTTGCACGGCGTGCGCTCCAAGCAACTCGAAAATTGGCACGAGGCAGCCGTTGACCAGGTTGGGCGAGCACCGCACAGCGCTGGATACAACTTCACATTCCTCCGAGGCTCGATCTGCGTTGCCAGAAAGAATCTCAGCACTGTGCTCCACCTTGAGCACATCCAAAAAGGAGGAAAGCACCTTCTCCATCGTCTGGAATTGCTCGCGTTCCTCAGTATCCTCCGTCACACGGTACACGTCGCACTCACAGAGCGCTCGGAACAACGCGTTATAGAGCGTCACCAGCACTGGTAGGAACGTGTTCTTCTCCGTGTCCTGCTGAAAAGCCGAGTAAGCCACGGCGCATAGTTCGGACCAGAACTTGAACGGCGAGTACGTGGTCGATGTGGTGGCAATGACGATAGCAGCGCGCTTCCGGCTCGTCTTGAGGTCCGTCTTGGTGTCTTCGATTTTCGTGTTGGCAGCGGCGCGGATGCGAGTAGCGAAGCCTCCCACAAGCAGCTCAAAGAACCCACCAACAGATGCCTTGAGCTCCGACTCGGCCTGTTGGTCCGACAGCAGGCTAAGCAGCTCGTCGAACAGATTCTTCTGGTACGACACCAGCCCAGACGCGGCCTTCGCGCCTCCAGCCTTCCGTCGCTTCTTCGACTTCTTGTCCTCCGGTTCGTCCTGCACCGCATCGCCCGCCTTCTTCCAAATGGCAACATGCGTCATCGCGCCGTCAAACTGTCGAATGTGCTCAGCGTCAAACAGCGCGTCCTCCACGATTCGATCCAGCAGGGTCTTCACAGCTTCCACGCCGGGAACACCCTGCTTCTGCAGCTTTACAAGTGCGTGGCGGTAGGCCACCATGTCCCTCAGTGACGTCTTGGCAATAGCCAAGAAGACCTTCTTCTTGTTCGTCTGGGTCTTCTGTAGCTCCTGGAACACGAAGAGCGCGGCGTGCACCAAATCCACGTACAGATTCTCCTGCTGCTCCTTGTCTCCAACCTTCTCCACTTGCAGTTGCATCAACGACTTAAACGCCGCAGTCAGCGCTCTCTTGAGGAAGTCAGCGTACACATTGGTCGGTGGCCGGTACATCTGGAAGCTGACATTGTCCCCCGGCAGTCCGAAGAGAAACAGAAGCACGGCCTTGACGTCTCTCAAGGTCTGCAGCGTCTGCTGATCCTGCTGCTGCTTCTCCAGCGCCTCAGCCAGCGCCGATAGTAGCAGGTTGCACGAGTTCAGAGGCAAAGTCGGCTGCGAGTCCTGCGTCGCCATGGCGTGCAGCGAAAGCTGGAGCAGCCTCAGCGCCTGGCGCGTCTGCTGCGGCCTCAAATCGTCGTCTCGCTTGGCCTTTGTCACTAGGAACACGGCGAACTGCAGCGCCTCGGAGGCCACGCGCTGGCGCGGCAGGTTGAAGGTTTGCTCGGCTCGGGCCAAAAGGCTCTCAGGGCCGAAGTGGCCGTCTGCGTCGGGCGTCAGTAGTGCAAAGCCAGCCTTCAGCAACTCGGCGTCTCCGTCGTAGCCTCGGCGCGTGCGTTGCCACCGCACGAGCGACAGCGCCGCGTCCATGGAGCACTCGGTCATTGCGCACCTGGTCAAGAGCTTTTCGAGTGACCACCAGTCAACCTGTGCGCGCCCAAAAGGTCGAAATGGTGTGGTTTACAAAAAGGCAACTAACCCAAAACAAACTTCAACTAACCCAATTTACGACAACACCCGAGCGTATTCTTAGCAGTCGATTCCATTGTGATCGAGAAGCGACTTTGGCAACAGCCCCACCACCAGGAACCATTCCGGAGCTACGCGAGCTGGCGCCTACGACGTGTCCGTGCGGTCAGTCGTGGTCGGACCCGCGAGTGCCGCACTTCTGCCAGCTCATTCACGCTGAAGCGGCGCCAGTGCCAGCCAAGTCGAGTCGAGGCCGTTCAGCCACGCTCGGTCGCAGTGCTTTAAAGAAGCGAGGAGTCATGCCCGTGGCTCAGAAAGCAGCAGCGAGTGAGCTCAAAGTGGATACCACGATGGCCAGCAAGAACGCCATGCCTGAGACGGCTTCTCCCGAGGTAGCTGCTCCACCTGCGATTCGACGAGGCGGCACATCCGAGAACATTCAGGTCTTCATTCGCATCCGCCCGCTGATAGAGCGCGAGACTGCTCAAGAGCGGTGTGCTGGGAACCATTCTATTCGAGCAACCGATCACCAGGTTTGTCTGCTACTTGGTGGTACCACAAAACCAAAGTCTAACGAGCTGCCTTCCATTCAAACAGACCATCGAGGTGCGAACGTCGGAATCAACAATCAAATGCGCGTACGATGCCGTTTTCGACCACACGTTTTCGCAGGAACAAGTCTACGACCAAGTACGCGAGTGTACTCAGTCGTTTCTCCAGGGCTTTAACTCGACGCTCTTCGCGTACGGCCAAACGGGAAGTGGTAAGTCGTTCACAATGTTCGGCGCCGAGACAGATCTATCGCGATATCGTCCTGGGCTTCAGAATAGCCAGGCAGGTATCATCCCGCGTGCCATCAAAGAAATCTTCGCGTCGACCGTGCAGATGGAGGCGGATGCCCAAGCAACAGTATTCTGCTCCTTCGTGCAGATATACAATGAGCAGATCTTTGATCTACTGCGCGATACGCAAATGAGCACACCTCTCGATATTCACGAAGACCGAAAGAACGGCATCTTCGTCGAAGGGCTCTCTGAATACGCTGTGCGAAGCGTTAGTGACTGCCTCCAATTGCTCCAGTGCGGTGAGCAGAATCGGGCTGTGCGCTCTACACACATGAACCAAGTCAGTAGTCGCAGTCACAGCGTCTTCCAGCTGCTCCTTGAACAGCGACGGAAGGATGGCACGGTGCTCAAGTCCAAGTTCAATCTCGTTGATCTCGCCGGGTCTGAAAAGTGGAACATGGGCGCCGAGATGCAGGATCACCACATTTCGGAGATGACAAACATCAACCTGAGCTTGCACACCATCGGGAGGTGCATTGCGGCATTGTCCAGCAAGTCAACGGGTGGCTCCGGTCACGTACCATACCGCGATTCTAAACTGACGAGGCTGCTTCAGGACAGCTTGGGTGGGAACACGAAAACAAAGATCATCGCCACGCTGTCGCCGTCTCTGGATTGTGTGGAAGAATCGATCTCGACGCTCAAGTTTGCGGACCGGGCCAAGAAAGTCATGGTTATGGTGCGCGTCAATGAGCAACGCGAAATTGATCCGGCCTACGTCGAGAAGTTGCAAGAGGAGCTTGAACAGTTGCGTGAAGTCGTTCGGCTGTTAAGACTGCCAACAAGTGGAAATGAGGGCGACGTCGATGGCGAAGAGGAGAGCGATAGTGGCAACAACAACGACTATAATGGCGAGGTTTCTACCGGGCTTAAAGCTAGGGTCGTTCGGCTGGTTCATGAAAACACGGAGCTGAAGCACCAGAATGAGAAGCAGCAAAAGGAACTTGAAAAGCTGCGGCTTCAACAATCTCCTCGAGGAAGTCCGATGGCATCGAATCTTGCGGTAGATCCACAAATTCTACAAGCAAAACAGGTACTGCACCACCGCTCGTAGCTAACTGTACTTGCTGGCGGGCTGACAAAGCTATCATGTAGCACTTAGAAACCACCGTTCGTCAGCTAAAAGATGCCTCGGATCGATTTTTCCGCTTCGAAATCGAAGAAGAAGAGCTCAAAGCGATCCACACGCGGCTCTTTCAAGGGTTCCAGGGCACTCCTAGTATGCCACCGCTGTCTGCCTCGCGCTCCCCGCTATCTACTGGTGGCAGGACTTTTAGTGGTGGCAACATCATGAAACCACGACCTCGTAAGTACAAGCAGATCTACTTGGCAGTAGCCATTCGTATCGTAGTGCTAATGTGCCTTGTTTTATCTTACAGCTGTGAAGCTCCGCTCGTTCTGGTCCTTCACTTCCTCTCCAGGACCAGTAACAACAAAGCCCGTAGCCCCGATGGACATGACGTATCGAGTACGAGGCCGCTCATCCAGCGTGGACACGAATGGAAACGGAGAATGCTGGAAAAATGATTTGCAAGCCGCGCCTGTCATGACCGTCGAGAAGGAGCTGGAGTTATCAAGGAAGGCAATCGAGAAGCAAACCAAGCTCCAGAACTGGTTAATCGAGAAGGAGAGGAGAGAGATCCTCAAGCTGCAACAGGAGCAGCAGTTCATCGACGAGCAACGCCGACACGCAGCCGAGAAGGACGCGAAATTCTTTAAACGCGCGGCAGCAGCTAAGAAGAAGCTGTTGCTTGTTTCAGCATCGACTACCGAGGCGTTAGGATATCCAAGCAGCAAGCCATCCACAGCCGAAACGTGAAAAATGCACCTCTATTTATCCTGCAGAAGAACTACCGTAAATAAGCTTGGCACAGAGCCTCACTATCACCAAAGCCCCGCGCCAGGAGTTGTCATGGCTTGCTTCGTAGCAAGATCCTCTAAAGAATGCCGAGTGCCACATTCTTGTACGTCTTTCCCATGTAGCTCACAACCGTGACAGTCTTCTGCTGGCGGCCGATGGAGTCTAAGGTCACCTTCTTGCCCTTCGAGCACTGGGCGCTCTCGAACGCTAGTGACGCATGAGCATTGGTCGAGAACGTCACACTGCATGAGCCACGGTTCTGGTCGGGCAACCAGGCGATCTTCTCCACTGCAGTGGGGACGATATTGGTGTTCTGGATGAAGAAATTCTCAATGTCTTTGCTCGAAACACCCTTCGGGATCCGATGTACGCGCAAGCGGCAGGAGCGAGCGATCAAGGCTTCTGACAACCCGTTCTTCTTGCTGCGTGACGGGGCAGTTGCCTCGCCAGCGTCGTCCTTCTTGATAGCAGCCATGTCGATGTAGGATGCTTCGTTCACAGGAGTCTTCGCAACGGCGACTTTGACCGACTCGCGGGCCTTTTGTCCAAGCTGGAAGGCTGTTTCCACCAGCTTGGCAGGACCCGTGTACTCATTGAGCGCCCTTAGCCTCTCGATGTGGCTGCTGCTTTCATCTCGGATCTCCTTGCTGCGAGGTCCGTGCAGCTCCAATGCCGACGGGATGATCTTGCCGGTTTCATGTCGTGCCGCGTACTTGGCCGCCATCATCGACGCTTGGGCATCGACCGTACTGTCGTGCCCCTGGGGCATCTCAAAGCCGAGCAAGAACTTGGTGAGGTCCTTAAGTCCCGGCGTCGCTCGCGAGGGGTCTGCGCCTTTGCGTTGGAAGATCAGCGCCGTGTCAATGACGCGGCGGTGGTTGATGCGCATGCTGGCCAGGTCGCCGTACACCGAGTGACCCACCACGATGGTGTCCTCACTGATGTACTTGAGCATCTGCTTCTGCGCCTGCTTCATGGTGATCTTACAGCTAGCGATCTGCTGCGGCGTGATGCCGTGGATGTCCGTCTTGGGGTCCACCATGTGGAAACCTTCCTCGGGCTGGTGCACGAGGAAGTCCGAGATGATATTGCGCAGCATATTCTCTCCATCCACAGCCGACACGCGGCACAGGGCGTTGGTCTTCTTCTCGCTCGAGTCCTCTTCTTGCGTGACGCACATCTCGCAATCCACCGCCACGATCTTGAGCTGCGTCTTCTTCTTCTTGGCCTTGGTGGTGACCCAGCCAGGCGAATCCTCCGGGAACGAGAAGAGCTGCTCAAAGCGCTCGCTCTGCTGCGTCAGCTGCACCAGCCGCTCCCACTCGGCGTCCTGCACGTCGTAGGCGGCGTCTCCGCCGGGCGCCAGCAGCTGGTTCATCACGTCCATGGCGGTCACGGTGGCCTCGTGCACGCGCTGCTTCTTGCTGGCCGTGGCGCTCTCCTGTTCCTGCTGCATCTTGCGTTTGAGCACGCCGCGCAGCACGTGCGGCGGCGCGAAGGACGGCGACGGAGCAGCCATCGTCGGAGCAAGTGCAGGAATGCCCATGGTGCTCGTCCTTGGCCAGTCAGCACGACGGACGCATTTTTAGCCAATCGCGGGCGTTATTGTTGCTGTAATAACGCCCACGATTGGTTGAAATGCGTCCGTCGTGTGGTGCACATGAGATCATTTTTTGATCGTACCGGAAGACAACGAAGATGCTGCGCAAGTCGATGCTGGACGTGACGCAGCGCGCGACGCAGTCGCAGGCGCTCAAGAAGATCACGGCCGGCTACGAGCTGTTGCCGGCTTCCGACCATGGCATCCGCTACATCCTGTGGGCTGCGGACGCAACGCATAGCAAGCCCAAGCCCAAGCCGGCCGAGAGCAAGACGGACGCCAAGCCCAAGGCCTTCAGAGACCCCTTCGCCAAGGAAAACCTGGAGCAGGATCTGTTCGTCACGCAGCTCCATGGCACGCACAACCTCGTACTCAACAAGTTCAACGTCGTGGACGAGCACGTGGTGCTGCCCACCATTGACTTCGCGCCGCAGGAGCAGCCGTTGGACAACGCCGACTTCCGAGCCATGTGGACGGCCATGAAGGGCCTGGACGCCTTCGCCTTCTTCAACTGCGGCTTCGAGAGCGGCGCCAGGTACGGCAAGAGNTGTGAGACTGACACCACTTTGTGTCGTCGTGTCTGCTAGCCGCCGCTGCTGCACTTCATCGACCAGAAGCTGCGCGAGTACCCGACCACCCAGACCGTCCAGCTACCAGAGCTCCCGTTCTGCCACTTCCTCCACCGCATCGATCTCCCGGACGACGTCGACAGCGAGAAGGCCGCGGCACACACCGTCGCCATCTACAACAAGGTCCTGGAGGAGATGAACAGCATCGCGTACCCAGTGCAGGCGGCGACCTCGTCAACGCCGTCGCTGCCCGTGGCCTACAACTTGCTTCTGACGTCGTCGTTCCTATTCCTCATCCCGAGGAAGGCGCAGGGCTTCAACGGCATCGAAGTGAACTCGATCGGCTTCATAGGCTCCTTCTTCGTACGCAGCGAAGAGCAGCGCGTCTTCTTCGAGACGCACGGCGGGCCCATGGAGCTGCTGCGCCAAGTTACGTTCCCACCGATGCCTGCCAAGTAGAGACGACCCAAAGCGATTTTGAATGAGGTGGGATGCGTGTTAATAATCGTCGCACTCGATCAAGAGGCACAAGGTGCTTGTGTGTGTTTGCTTTCTGCTTCTCGGGCGCCCTGCACGCTGCAAGGGCTGCCAAATACTAATACTTCACGTCGTCGTCAAATAAATAAAATACCAGGAGACGCACGAAGGCGTGTCCTCTCCTGCGGCTCTGGAGGCGGCGAACCCCTTCGTTCGCGATCCGCAGATCCAGAGGCGCAGGGCGCAGGCGGCCTGGTTGGGCGCAGGCGCTTAGACGCCGATACCCGAGCCAAAAGTCTCAAGGGTGTGCGCCTTCCAGCCGTCCAGGTTCATGTGGCGGTTCTTGGCTCGCAGCAGCAGCTCCATCTGCTGCGAGAACGTCTCCTCGACCTCCAGGAAGGCCATGACGTCCTGCAGGAAGCGGCACTCCGGATGCCATGAGCCGGGCTGCATCCGGTGCAGGATGGCGAAGATGATGTGCAGGAAGTTGTCCATCTCGCGCTGGCGCTTGGTGAGGTCGGCCTCGCTCTCGCCCAGACTCAGGAAGGGCATGCGCGTGAACTTGAGCCGCTCCAGGAAGCTGCGCGTGACGTCGAACGGGCAGCCGTTGACGCCCTCGCAGTGACACTTTCCGCTGCGGCCCGAGAGCAGCAGCGCCGGGTCGTGCAGGCTGCCCACGCGTGCCAGCAGCGACTTGCGGAAGTGGCGAAAGTCGTCGAAAGACCGAGCCACGAGCTGGCAGGACTCGCGCTCGTCCGAGAAGGCGCGGCGGCCTGGGATCAGCGTCTCCACGGACACGACGAAGGACAGGTTCTTGCGCGGGCCCTCGAAGTGGGACACGGAGGCCGACAGCTTCTTGAGGATCTGAACGTCTACCTGGTTGTCCGCGCGGGGAGCGCGCTCGATGGTGGCGCCCGACGCGCGGTGCCGGAACAGCTCGCCGTCGTTGGCGACGGTGGCGCGGCGCGTGACGGACTGCGGGGACAGCGACGGCTGCAGCGCCGAGACGTGCATGTCGGAATGGCTCTGCGAGTTCATCATGTGGCTGGGGTTGGCAATGTGGCTGCAGGAAGCGGGTTGGCGACTGCGGAGCGGGGCGGGGCGGCGAAGAATCCAAGTGCCAAATGCAGGAGGAAGAAACCGTCGGCGGCTGCACTGCGACAAATCGAGAAGTGGGGCAAGCGTTTCCAGGCTGGCAAGCACGGGGGAAATCGCCGAGTGAGTGTGTGGGCGCAGCCAGAGCACGGGCGGAGAAGGCTTTTTCTACCGGGTTGCGTGGTCCACATCGTAGATTGGCCTGGCTTTTGCAGCGTTACTATGCAATGTACCACTCGGCGCAAAATTCGCGGCGCGACCCAAATCGGAGATTTACACCTGCACTTTGTATGCGAAATGTGCCGGGATTATTTTAGAATGAGCACGCCAGGCTGAAAATGGGCGCTAAACTTTAAGGCTGTCCCATATTCTGGCACAGCTTCAGGTCGACAGCTTTCGAGGCTGCGGCCGTGGTCTGTCGCCTTGCACGTTAACCTCAGGACCGTGTGGTGACTGCTTCACTCGTCCCCACAAAAAAGCAATGCTGGCCGTTACCATGTCAGTACAGCACTCGCAGTCCTGAATGCGGCTTTTGGCGGTCCATAATGGGTCTCCTTCTCCCTGCAGAGCGAGAGATTGTGAGCTGCGGCACGTTGATTCCCGAGCTGGCTCAGCTGTTTGGGCTTTCAAGGGCGCCAGCTGCGCTACATGGCCTCAGCAGGCCCATCGAGTCGATGATCGAGTGGCCCGCAGCGGCGTTTGCAAGCGCGCTTTTCCGCCGGAGAGGCGAGGAGCAACGGAGAAACGCCCGCAGCTGTGGCGGTCGTTGCCTTGACAGCATCGGCCCGGCCGCCGGACTCCGACTCGGGAGCACCATCAAAATGCCGGACGAAGCGGCAGCCGGCTGCGGATCGGCCAGCGCTTTCTTGGTAGTGGGCTCGCCTCTCTGCTGGCTGGCACCGTGGCTGAGACGCCAACACCATGTCTCGACGACGAGGTCGCTGCCGAGCCTTCCACTGCCTTGCCATTACGCACGCCCCAAGCGGACTCTGGAGGCTGACTTCTCGCCCCCCCTCTTGCATTGCCGCGCCGCCGCCTCTGGACGCAGCGACTTGACCGCGCCGTGCAGTAGTGGCGAGACCTGCGGCAACGGCAGGGCGCCCAGTACATTGTGGTCGAGCGCCCGCCGCCTTGACTCAAAGCCAGCCAGCGCGGCTCCATTTCGCTCCTTGCCATCGGGATGGCTTCGGTCGTCTGCTCGAACCCGAAACGGCCGTATTCATGGCGGATTGCGCGCGACACTCACATACAAACTTTCATACAAAACCCGCTCTCTGCGGAAAAGATCGGCAGCCAAAACGACGCGGGGCAACTTCAACTCACGCCGAGACGTCACGGCTGCACTTGCAGCGTCGCCACCTCGCACCGCCCAGCGCGGCTAAGATAGCATGGCTTCCGCCGTGCGTTCGTTGCGTTTGGCGTCGCTTCGAGATTCCCCCTTGAAGCTTTGTCCGAGCCGGTGGCATTTGCTGCTGCAAGCCGATCGATGCCCGACAAGGTATAGTACTAAGTACTGCATTGGACGCGTGCAGTGCGTCGCGATCGTTGTTTGACTCGTTAGGCTGCAGCTATCGATTGTTGAGAGCAGTTTCCTGCAGCAACCCGTCCAGTCGTTGCTGCTTTTTCATCTCTTTGAGTGCCTTGCCGACGGCGCTCATCAAGCCGTAGTCGCCTGGTGCCGTGTAAAAGCGGAGTTGGAGCTGAGCCACCTCGATTTCCATTGTCTTCTGCTCGCATTCCGCCCTGGCTTGGCTCAACTCGCTGGCGAGATCCTTCACCTCTGCAGTTAGGGTCTCCACCCGATGCCGTAATTGGTCGTTGGCCCGGCGAGTGGCGGTGCAGTCCTGCTGGAACCGCGTGCGATCCTCGTCGAGAGAGCGCTTCTCCTCTTCTAGCTGCGCTATCCACAAGTTCTTCTTTTGCAGTTCTTTCGATAGACCGTCGAAAGGCCGAGAGCTGAGCGTCGCGACGGTCTCGTTCAGCTTCACGTTTTCGTTTCGCAAGATGTGAATCTCCTGCACCAGATCGTCTGTACACGCGCTCTGATCGCTGTACACTTGCAGCTTCTCTGCCTGTGCCGCCAATTGCTGCTGGGCGTCAAACAACTGCGTACTCATATCCTCCAGGCGAGAGGTGCTTTCCTTGTACAGCGCTGTCTTGGCTCGCGCCTTTTCTTCAAGATGCTGGTAGCGTGCTTCAAGCACTTTCATCTGTTGGAGTTGTGCGTTGATGCCCTCCCGTAGCTGGTGCGGATCTTCGTGCCGGATATTGGAATTGTTGTCCTCGTCTTGAGGTGCCTTCCGAGTTTCTTCCGAGTTCTTTAGGTCGTGATGCTGGTCGAGCTCAGTCCTCAGCAGCTCGTTCTCTTGTCGCAACCGAGCCACGTCAACTTCTAGACCCCGCAAGTGCGTTTTGAGCTCCTGCACCAGCGGGTGCCGCGCTAGGTCGACTGTTTTCGGACTTGGGGGAGAAGATTCGGCCAAGGCCTGGTTGCTTGCTTCCTCCTCCTCTCTCTTGGCCACCACTCCTTCTTTCTCGCCTTCGCGAAATGTTGCTGGGGATTTTGCTTTCGCATGGTGAACGCCTTCGTGCTTCGAGGGCTGCGGGTGCTGGCTGCGTTGCCTCGAACGCGGGCCCTCAAACTTCAGACAAAGCAAACAGCTAGCATTCAGTACTTTGAGAATTCAGTCGGCTTCTGCTGCAATTGCTACGGACCTTCATCAGTCGTCGCTGTAAAGCTCGTGCATCGCGGCGGAGCGCGTGGTTCTCGTCCACGAGCTTCTTGGTGAACACGTGATTGTTCGGCAGCGTCGGCACATTCTTCACGGCAGTCAGCGACCTACGGGTAGTCCAATCAACACCAACTTTGAGTCCTTGCCGGACGAAGCATTACCAGAGCAGAGCAGCAAATGACGTACTTGCGGTGCACTTCCTCCACCTCTCCAACTCGGATCCGCAGTCGCGCGTTAGCTTCGGCCAGCCGCTCGGCCCGCTCCTGCCAGGCCAGCGCTGCGGTAGCCAGCGCCTCCTGTGCAATAACGACAACAGCATCTCGGCCGCGCGGTGCTGGTCGAGGGGACAGTATGGCGCGCCGGCTTGCGCCGGCAGCGTCAACGTTGTCGGGCATCGATCGGCTTGCAGCAGCAAATGCCACCGGCTCGGACAAAGCTTCAAGGGAGAATCTCGAAGCGACGCCAAACGCAACGAACGCACGGCGGAAGCCATGCTATCTTAGCTGTTGAGGGCGGTGCGAGGTGGCGACGCTGCAAGTGCAGCCGTGACGTCTCGGCGTGAGGTTGAAGTTGCCCCGCGTCGTTTTGGCTGCCGATCTTTTCCGCAGAGAGCGGGTTTTGTATGAAAGTTTGTATGTGA
>JAABLL010000790.1:0-11760 GCA_012295475.1 Phytophthora gonapodyides | reverse complement strand
GCGGGGAAGCGTCTGTTGTTGGTTGGGACTCATACCGTTTAGGTCGTGAGAATTTAGGTGTATTCCTACGCCACATTGGCAATCGCCTGCAGGATCTCCTCGGGCTGCACGTCCACCATGTGCGCGCTGCACTTGAGCAGCGTGGATGGCTGCTGCGACGCAGGCTGCTTGGACGTCGGCTGGATGTCCAGGAACTGCGCTCGCTGCACGCTCCGGCCATTGCGAGCCTTGGCGTCCGTCCAGCGGTACACGCAGTCCGCGTCGTCGATGATGCGCACGAGCTGCGCCACACGCTCCTTGCCGAAGCGCCGGTAGTGCATGATCTCCTCCACGGTGAGCACCATCTGCGGGAAGAAGCCCGAGTACAGCGGCAGCGGCAGCTCCGTCGCCATTGCGACTGCTTGGGTACTTCACCGATACTTCCAGGCTGAGACCCGAGCCGACTTGTGCGAAGTGACGCAGGATGTTTTTTCTGTCAAAGATGTGTGTGTTACACCACAATTTTGTGGCAACTGACTCTTCCAGATGGCAAAACTTCAACGCTTAGCCGAGTTGAAGGAGATGTTGCCAACAAAAGCGTAGGTTGCTTTTCCTTTGCCCTGATGAAGGCGGTGGCTGGGAGAGGGTTTTCGTGTTGGCGGATCCTGGAAGAACGGGAATATACAGAGCCATCGCTCTAGCGGAGCGAAGCTTCGAGCAGCGTTCTGAACTGCGCGCGAAGACGACGTTTTGTCTGGTTGACGCTGGTTGCAGAAGGCCGTGCATCTCTGGTGGGGCACTTGAGCTGTGGCTTGGTAGTTGGGTGGCTGTGTTTGTAAGAACGTGGTACGGTGTTTGATTTGTTGGGTTGGGATTCTGCCAACGGAGAATGGAGTTGGAAAAAGTATATTTTCTCCGGGATGCCTAAGAAACGGTAGGCATGGGTTCGTCTGCGCCGACCAACTCAGGTCGACGAGCTACGCGTAAACCCATGGCATCAGTGGAGCGGATTGAGAGCACACTGAGGTATCGATTTGAAGTTCGACTTGTTTTGGTGGTGCAGCGCTCGTACGAGTCGACGCAGAAGCCGACCTCAGATACTCGAGTGCGTGAAATTAGAGATTGGGGTGGAGATCATTTGCAACTTCGTTAGTTGCGCGAATAATGACAGTGTGGCTTATCCCCGCTGGATAGTTGGGTGCTGTCACCCTTGCGCATTCCTGTTCAGGCATATCAAGCTTCGGTAGTACTGCTACTGGCCATACAAGCCCGCCATTCGCTGCGCAATGACAAAGCAAGGATCACTGCTGTCGGTAGCGTCGTCACAAGTTGTGACTCACAGCTATTGCTGGTTTCTTCACCGGCAGCATTTGTAGCTGATGCAAAGGGCTTACCCCTTAGTTTCAATTACCACTCGAAGTTCTCCACGAAAGAACTTAAATCTATCCAATGTCGTTCTACTAATCTCTCATTCAGGACAGCTTTGACCGCCACGTCGGTATCCAAGAATGGACAACGGGTGTTCACGATACCAAAGATTTGGATGGAGTTCCCAATCTTCTTCAAGCATCTTGCTTCTTCATCTTCGAAAAATGTTGTCCTCGTTTGGCCCCTCTGGGTCTCCTCTAAATAGCAGCATCGACGGATGACCCATCGACAATTGCCTCATACGCGTGGACGCCCAAAGGGGACGCTCGAGCTCTCAAAACGATGAGATCATTGACGGTGGATGTCTATCCCAAGCTCGCTGCAAGTGCGCAAATAACTCGTCCGATAGCCGACTTGAGAGAAGGCTCAGACCCGAAACGATCGGCCAAGTTCTGGGGGACGAAGTCCGCTGGTTTTTCTTCTTATCGACGTTAAGCAGACGTGAATATCCTTTCTGCTTCCGCAGGGCGACTCGACAACAGTCATCCTGAGCTGCAATTTACAGCTGCAAGGCTAGGACAACCATGTTTACCCCAACGGCACGCTACGGCATCTGGTGACTGTCGATATATAAATCTATCTCGAGCTGAGGCTCTCAAATCGAGCTGTTGCATTTTGCGATGGACAAGAATGCAAGAAGACAAGTGCGATGGTCCGATACGAGATGAAACTGGTGGGAGAATTGGCGCGTGACGCTGCCAAGCGTGGGGACTGAGGCGTCCGTTTCGGCCGCAAGCACTCTTATCTCCACCAGCTTTTGCCGCTGGAGCGGCTTCGTCCTCAACCAGGTCACCTCTCATGTCCTCACTTTCCGATTCTCTCCATCCGCACTACTTACTCCAAGCACTCCCATTGCCCACCAACGCTTCACCAGACCGACCGCAACGATGGCAGATGTACCTTCAGCCCCCAAGTTGGAGGAAATCCCGACGGCGACGGTGATAGCAGTTTCTGATCTCGAGGTGGGCATGCCTCCCCAGCAACTATCTCCGCAGCAACAATACCAGCAGCAGCTATCTCCGCAGCAACTGTCCCCCCAGCAGCTAGCTGCGTACCAGCAGCAACTATACCCGCAGCAACTATACCCGCAGCAACTGTACCCGCAGCAACTATCGCCGCAGCAGTTTGCTGCACTCCAGCAAGGACAAGTACTCAATGGAGGTAGCCCGCAAGCTCAGCAGGTGTACGTCAATATGCCACCAATCCAGCCAGCTCAACAGCAACCGGCCGAGCCGCCAATGATGGGCGGCTGGATGGTTGGGCTCTGCGGTTGCTTCCAAGACCTCATCCCGAACTGCTGCATGTCGATGCTTTGCCCTTGCGTCTCGACGGCGCAGATCGCCAAGCGCCTGGGCGTGAGCTCCTGCTGCTGCGGGTTGTGTCTGAGCATCCTCTTCCTTTGGTTCGGACTATTTCCCTTCTGGGTTTGCCACCTCCGCGCCACCACTCGACGGCGTTTCCGCATCCCGGGGAACTGCTGTGGCGACTGCTGCGAATCGTTCTGCTGCACTTGCTGCGCCATCGCTCAAATGGCCACCCGGGCGGGGAGCTACAAACCCGGCAACTGCAGCTTTTTCTCCCTTGACACCTTACCACCGTACAAGCCGATGTAGAGACTGCTGTGATGCATCGAGCCTGCTATGACAGTCCAACTATGACAAGACCAACTACTATGACAAACCTAGGTTTACCAAATACACTTTTCACTTCCTTTCCAAGATTGTGTATTTTCAGAGCTTCTACTTGTGGTACTATTTTCCAGATTTCTCTCTTTCGGTGCTTTTCAAGCATGCACTCTATCTTCTACAAACTGGCACCAGCGGGGGCGCGGCACTCTGGGCAGCTTGGGTTGTGGCGCAGCCACGACATGATGCAGTTTTCGTGGTAGACGTGAGCGCACGGCAGCTTCACGGAGAAGTTGGCCGTGCCCGCATCAACGGCTACTGCTTCTTCACTGTCACTGCTGCTGTTGCTTTCATTTCTGCCTTGGTCACTGCCACTCTCGCTGTTGTTGCCTCGACCGCTGTCGGAGAGCTCGATCCCCTTCGTGTCTGCTGAAACTAGCGGTTCGAGACAGATACTGCACGAGTTTTCGGAATGCGTGGGCAGTAAATCTTCGACGTCTTCGAGGCTGAGGATGGCGTTCGCGTACGTACAATTGGCGTCCAGTACGCTTTCGGGGAGTGACAGGAAGTCGCGCATCAACAGGTAGATGCACAGAACCTCGCGACCCAGTGGGGCAGGCAGATAGGGCTCCACCACAAGCGCCGGAACAATCACTTCCAGTGCTCTCCAGCAGTCAGACAGAAACCCTTCGAGCCCCACTTTGCTCGCGTTCATGGTGTTCGTGTCGGCTTGGATTAAGAAGGCACTGTGCTGGAGGTATTCGTACCTTTGAAGCACTTCCGTGAGTATCCGCAAGAACACCTCGAAAGGTTTCCACTCGACGACGGTGACGTCTTCATCTCCCTGTTGTTGCTGTAGCTGGGAGTTTGTCGGAGCGAGTTGCTGTGTCACACTTGGCTGGCGCAGGATAGCGTTCACTTGCGCGTAAAACCCTCGAAACTTGGTCTGGCTCATCGCGATGACCCACGCCGATCGTGTCGTATGTCCGCTCGATGTCGTCGAGCCGCCTGTCGTCCCCGACGTGCACGTGCTGGTGATCGCGAGCGAGAGCGAGACCCGGTACACGACCGACATGCCAACGCAGAGCAAGCGCGCCTGCGCCAGGAAGCAGAAGCTAGAGGGTTGGAACTCCTCGCTCATCTTGCGGAGACGTCGCTGCATGGGGGCGCTGTTGGCGTTGATGGTGGCGTTGTGCACGAGCTTGACGCGTTTGGTCTCGCGTTCCCCTTCCATGGCTTGCTTTGTCATTGCGCTGTCGTCGAGCGAGCAGAATGCAGAATGACGACGAAAAGCTGAGAGAGTTGAGAGTTGAGTTTTGCGCAGCACGCTGAACCGAACCCGAACTTTCGCCAGCGAGTCTCTGGTCCGGGGCTGCGAGTTGTGCCGCACTCCATGGAAGAGTGGAAACTTCCTGCACACCTCGGACGGAGGCGCGCTCCCGACTACAACAAGATACGCGAAGGACACGCAGAGCAAGCCGTCGTATGGCCGGATGATTTGAGTTGAGGAGCCTGGCCGAGCTGGATGGTGGCACTGGTTGATAGAAAACACGAGCGGGGACAGCCCTCCCTGGTGGGTGGTGATACTGCAACAGCACCGTCAGCGTCTGGTTCTTCTGCCTGAACCAGCAAGCTCGTGCTCTCTTTGCCAAATTTGAGAGGCACGCAGAGGCCGACTAAAATGCTCGGGCTCGTGGCACCATTCCTCTTGAAGCGATACTCAGATGTCGCACAGGCTCCGGCCCCATGCGAACCACATTGTTGCAACGGCTCCTGTGGCAGCTCGCATTTTTTTAGGGGTTTTCATACTGTCGCTGCAAAGGAAGCTTAGGTTTGGAAGCAAGCCGGTGTTCATTTTCTTGGCAGCAGTCTGATAACTCGATAAACAGGGGCTTGTGCGTAATGGGTTCGCGGCGCCACGTAGCATTTAAATGCTTCCTTGAACAAACCGGTTTGGGTAGAACGGGCGACGAGTATGCCGTGCTTCCTCCGCGAGCGGCGACCACCAAGCGACTTATGCGTCGTTGCAGCAGTTGACGTTTCAAGTCGCCGGTGCGACGCCGCGCAATGTGCAAATGCACTCTCTACACTTGCACATTGGATACGGAAAGCTCAACTCGCCTTTCGTCAAAGTGCGGCCCACTCTGTGAGCACCTAGCAGGAAACGGTGCGCGTGCGGAGATGCCCAGCCTCATGATAGAGCGTTTGGCTCGCTACAGGCCGCTTTCACACTAGACGCAAGATTTGTTTTCTGGACTCGATGTAAATTTTGTCAGATACTTGTGCCGATATCTCTGCAGCGTGCAACTCACTGCGCTTCAATCGGATGGTCCTCGATCTCCAGGTAAACCACCAGCAACGTTGAGGTGCGACCAGCTGGTGTTGCCAACGCCACGGTCGTAAATCTTGCTCGTGTTGCCACGAAGAGGCAACTGGAGCGACAAACGACTCATATATTGTAAGCGAACGTCACCACTCTGGTACTTTTTAGTATCAGCAACGACGAGGACTGGGATTGAGTCCATCACGGGATATTGTCAACTTACAGCAGTGTGGCAAACCCAAAGGAAACGTGTATGTTCGGCATCCTAATTACAAGCTGGGTCAGTCACTGGCAGCCTAACCAGTAGTACAATGCAACGACTGCAGACAAAAACGCAGACCACGAAAATGCTGTTCGACTCGAACAGCATTCTCGGGCTCGAACTTTGAGCCCAAGTTGAAGCCGACTATTTCTCGGTGGTCGACATCAGTTGTGCATAAAAGAGCTTTTCGTACACAACATTGTGTGGCCCACTCCGTCAATTCCAGGTCTCACTTGCAGCTTGTGGCCATGGCGGACCAAGTGCCCCCTTCGCCCGAGGAGGACGCCGCGTACTGGCGGCAGTTCGAGCGCGACTACTACGCGCTACTTGGCGTGCCCCGCGACGCCTCCAGCGACGAGATCCGCAGCCGCTTCCTGTCGCTCTCGCGCGAGTTCCACCCAGACCGCCACCCACGTCGGGACGGAAATGCGGCGCTAGTAGCGGCGGCCAACGCGCAGTACGCGGTGCTGGACCGCGCGTACAAGGTGCTCTTCGACCCGGTGAAGCGACGCGTGTACGACATTTACGGAGAGAAGGTGAGCAGTAACGAGTTTGAGAGCGAAAGAGCACGTGGGAGACTGACTGGTATGCTACCGACAGGGCGTGCACGCCCTGGAACAGGATGGCGCGGCGCGGCAGCAGGTGCTGGGCGCGCACCTCAAGACGTCGGACGAGGTGCAGCAGTACGTGGAGAAGATCATGCGCCGCATGAACCAGACGGCGCTCGAGGCGCAGTTCTCGTCCTTCAGCGAGATGTCCATGCACGTGGACGCGTCCGACTTCGTGCAGGCGCCCATGCAGGGCATGCGCAGCCTCTTCCACAGCGGCGCGCGGTTCGTGGACCGCACGGAGATGACGATCCACCAGCGCACGGCCTTCCCGCTGTCGCGCAGCACGACGCTGACGCTCGGAGGCTACATGTACGACAAGAAGGGGCTGGGCATGGGCAGCTTCACGGCGCAGCTGGCGCACACGTCTTTCGACCCGAGCGTTCCGTCGTTCACGCTCACGAGCGAGCTGGGCTGGACGCCCAAGCTGCACTGCCAGATCAGCCAGCCAGTGTCGCCCCACACGGTCTTCATGCTCATCCCGGAGCTCGACGACAACGGCCTCGACATCTCCGTGGGCGCCAACCAGCTACTGACACCGCAACTCCACGGCGCCATGATGTGGAGCACGCGGGACGGGCTCTCCGGCTCGCTCAGCCAGGANTGCCGTCGAGGACTAGGATCTAGTGCATCACGGGATATTGTCAACTTACAACAGTGTGGCAAACCCAAAGGAAACGCGTACTACCTGTAGTTGCTCGGCATCCTAATTACAAGTTGGGTCAGTCACTGACAGCCTAAGCAGCAAGTTTAACATGCCACGACCGGACTGCAGACAAACCACGAGAATGCTGTGCGAGCCCCAAGTTAAAGCGACTTTTTCTCGGTGGTCGACATACGTGCATAAAAGAGCTCTTCGTACACAACATTGTGTGGCCCACTCCGTCAATTCCAGGTCTCACTTGCAGCTTGTGGCCATGGCGGACCAAGTGCCCCCTTCGCCCGAGGAGGACGCCGCGTACTGGCGGCAGTTCGAGCGCGACTACTACGCGCTACTTGGCGTGCCCCGCGACGCCTCCAGCGACGAGATCCGCAGCCGCTTCCTGTCGCTCTCGCGCGAGTTCCACCCAGACCGCCACCCACGTCGGGACGGAAATGCGGCGCTAGTAGCGGCGGCCAACGCGCAGTACGCGGTGCTGGACCGCGCGTACAAGGTGCTCTTCGACCCGGTGAAGCGACGCGTGTACGACATTTACGGAGAGAAGGTGAGCAGTAACGAGTTTGAGAGCGAAAGAGCACGTGGGAGACTGACTGGTATGCTACCGACAGGGCGTGCACGCCCTGGAACAGGATGGCGCGGCGCGGCAGCAGGTGCTGGGCGCGCACCTCAAGACGTCGGACGAGGTGCAGCAGTACGTGGAGAAGATCATGCGCCGCATGAACCAGACGGCGCTCGAGGCGCAGTTCTCGTCCTTCAGCGAGATGTCCATGCACGTGGACGCGTCCGACTTCGTGCAGGCGCCCATGCAGGGCATGCGCAGCCTCTTCCACAGCGGCGCGCGGTTCGTGGACCGCACGGAGATGACGATCCACCAGCGCACGGCCTTCCCGCTGTCGCGCAGCACGACGCTGACGCTCGGAGGCTACATGTACGACAAGAAGGGGCTGGGCATGGGCAGCTTCACGGCGCAGCTGGCGCACACGTCTTTCGACCCGAGCGTTCCGTCGTTCACGCTCACGAGCGAGCTGGGCTGGACGCCCAAGCTGCACTGCCAGATCAGCCAGCCAGTGTCGCCCCACACGGTCTTCATGCTCATCCCGGAGCTCGACGACAACGGCCTCGACATCTCCGTGGGCGCCAACCAGCTACTGACACCGCAACTCCACGGCGCCATGATGTGGAGCACGCGGGACGGGCTCTCCGGCTCGCTCAGCCAGGACACGGACACGTACAACGCCACGACGGCCGTCGCGGTGAATGGCGGCGGGCCGAACTTGACGTTCCAGTTCCGCCGCGCGCTCGTGGCAGCGACGACCATGAAGCTCTCGTTGCGCGCAAGTCTCGCGACGGGCCTATCGTTCGTGGCGGGAGCTAGTCGCGAGATCTCCGACCGCACGCGACTCGCCTTGGGCGTCTTGCTCGCGCGGGCAGGCGTGACGCTGCGTCTGGGCTTCACGCGCGGCAGTGTGCGCTTCGTGATGCCCATTTTCCTGTCGCCATTCTCGGCGCAGTCGGCGTTCTCGACCTTCTGCGCAGCCACGTCCCCCTTCGTGGTGGCTGCCGTCGTTACACAGCTCGTCAAGCCCGCGCAGGAACGCAAGCGCCGTCTGGAGCTGGAGCACAGACACGACATGCGCGTTCAGTACCTCGCGACGGCGCGGCAAGGAGCTCTCGAGCAGCAGAAGCTGATGCGGCGCTGTGCGAAGGACAAGATGGAGCAGGAGCAGCAGCGCGAGGACGGCAAGGGCTTGGTGATTCTGCTGGGCCGGTACGGCAAGAACCCGACCAGCCCCGACTCGCGTGAGGCCCAGGGAGACGACCTGGACATGGCACTGCGCGCGATGCGGGAGCGGGATCTGAACCGCGCGGTCGGCGACGAGGTCGAGACTGGAAGCGGTGACAGCCTCTCGCAGCAAGAGGCGGACGCAGAGCTGCTGGAGCAGAAGTGGGTCGACGTCACGATTCCGCTGCAGTTCTTCGTCAAGGTACGGGAGTTGCGCTGTCTTGCAAAAAGGCTACGTTTGTACTGATTAAAACTCGATGTTGTTTTGTGGTTCAGGATGGAGAGCTTGCTCTGACTTCAGCGTCGAAGGCTGGCCTGCTCGGATTCTACAACCCGTGCATTGGCGAGGACCAAAGTATCGCGGATGCGCAGTCGTCGTCAAGCTCCGCTGTAAAGCCTCTGCTGTAAGTGTCTTGTTTTTTTGGGTGTTTTTTTCGTTAGGATACCTCTAATAATTCTGTTTTTTTCAATGTTTTTTTTTATTTGCAGGTATGTGCGCTATGCGTACGATGGCCAAGTGTTTGAAGCCACGTTCGACGATGACCAAGTGGTGAGCCTGCCGTCCCGGTATGCCCAGGCCATGGGCCCCGTGGGCAGCGTGTACTAGGCGGATAGAGCTACTGTAGAAAGATTGGTGGGGTGTTAGACGAATGGATGAGCTTCCACCTTGACTGACTGCATGAACTGGTCCACCAGCACGTGCAAAGGCCGCTCCTCTTGAGGCTGTTTGGGGTCTTCTGCTGGGTGTTCCGACGTCATGTGCTGTTTCGTGAATAGTACAATTGCGATGGCATCCAGGAACTCGGAGAACACAAGCTTCGTGCCCATGAAGAAGGCGTCGGGCTCGCTGTCGTTGCTGCTCTCGACACAGCTAGACCCGCTCACGCTTCGTAGCAACCCGGCCTTCAAAGGTGGAGAGGAAGACGCGAAAGCTCGATTCAAAGCTGAGAGCGCATCGCGGACCTGGAAGTCCGCAGTGAAGACAGAAGCGCCATTGCGGAGCAGTACCAGCACCGATCGGATGGAGACCTGCTCCTCAAGCTTGTCTTCCACTGTGTGTGGCTCGTTCTCGCCAGGTTCTTCGGCCTGCCGAAAAACTGACGGGGCGGCGCAGCTCCTGTACAAGTTTTCAAGCTGTTCGTGGTGCTTGGAGAAGACGCTGTGCAGCTTCTTGCCCATGAGCTGCGCGCGCAGCAGAGCCAGCCACGTCGGCGAGCTTTGACTGAGCGTTTCGTGCCGCTCGCGCATCATCTGATCGTACAGATCCGAGAAAACGTCGGCGAGGAAGACCGTGCCGTCACTGCTTGAGGCCAGGTCGACCGTGCCGTCCGCCTCGGCTGTCATGACCCAGGAGAACGCGAGGCGGACGAGCAGCTCGACGAATTCCCGAAAGAGCAGCAGTTCGTCCCAAGGCACGACTTCGAGGCGGTTGGAGTCCATGGGATGGCGGAGACGGTTTTCAGCCGGTAGGTCTTCCACGAAATGCTCAGCGATGTTCATCGATGCTGCGCAGGCGAGAGCGCTCGCTCGCTGTGCCTTCCGGACGCTCTGCATGAAGCTCTCGAGCTGTCCACTAGTGAAGTAGAACCCGCATTGACTGAGTAGCTGTCGACACTCGAAGATTTCGAGGAGCGTCCCAGTATCGTCCGGGTCATTCGACGACGTTGAAGAGCGACGAGATTCCTTGATGCAGCCGCGATACAACGCACGCAGCTCGGTGTTAATCCGCAGCGCGGCATACTCGACGGCTTTGCGAGCTTTCTCGCGCTTCGGCATGTCTGCTATCGGTAGGAGATCGTTGATGAAGAGCATGATCCCAGCAATGCTGGAGGACGATGAAGGAGGCTGCGAAGGCGACAATGCTGTCGCCGGGGGAGTCGACTCGGTGGGAGGAATAAAAGGAGAAGGCGAAGTAGGAGTCATGAGGCCTGCGGTCGCTGCGGTAGCGTACGAGCCATCAACGCTTCGGTCCTGCCGGAATAGCCCGACGAATACACGACCGTCTTCGTAGAAGAAGAGACCGTAGCCGTCTTTGACGTTGGCCTTCCACTCGCCTTCATATCGTGCACCGTTCGCGTAGAAGAAGACACCGCGCCCATGACGCAGTCCTTCGTGGAACTCGCCTTCGTACCAGTTTTTATCGTGCGAAGACGACGCTGACGATCCATTCCTGCTTGTGCTTCCCAGAGATGATGAAGCAAGGGGACTCACGAGCCACACGTGCCGTCCAAACCCTTCTTGGCAGTCGTTTTCCCACTCGCCGTCGTACCTCTCGAGTGGAGTTGCGTCCTCAGGGCTGACCAGGTCGCCCAGACCTCTAGGATTCATCCACGTCATCACCCCTCGTCCAGATTTGACGTCGGCTTTCCAGTCTCCAGCGTACACACTCCCATCAGCGTAGTGCATGTGCCCTCTGCCTTCGCGCTTCCCTTCAACAAACTGCCCTTCGTAGCGGATATTACGAGCAGCGTCAAACACCAGCTCACCGTAGCCATGCGGCAACCCATTCTCCCATTCTCCATCGTACCGAGCATTGCTCTGAGCGACTACGAGTCCGTCAGCAGCTTCCTCGCCTCCGTTCTCGCCATGACTGCCCCCTTCCTCCTCTTCGTGTTCTGTGACGTTAGGGTGCTCTTCATGAGGCTTGTAGGCAAAAAGCAATGGCTTGGGGGCCTCGTCCTCCGGCATCGTCTCCTCCTGGATCTCTTTGCTGCTCGACTGTAGAACAACCCCACGGTCTCCCGTGACGAAGACGCCTCGGCCGTGCCGCTTGCCACCCTTGACGTCCCCGACGTAACAGCTTCCGTTGGGCCACCAGTACGTTCCTCGTCCGGTAATCTCGCTGTGCGTGAAGTCCCCCTCGTACACCACACCGCTGGTCTGCCACTCCATGCGGCCCACGCCTTGCATGCGGCCGTGCACAAAGTCCCCGACGAACGTGAAGCCCGTCTTGAAGCTCAGCTTCCCCTTGCCGTGGTACACGGGCACATCGCACTCGGCCACTTGCAGCGTCTCGCCTTCGAATGCCGTCACTACATTCGCCAGCACGCGAGGGTCGAGCGGCGCAGCAGCAGTCTCCATTGCGCACTGT
>JAABLL010000788.1:0-11776 GCA_012295475.1 Phytophthora gonapodyides | reverse complement strand
GTCGTCGTCTCGCCCTGCTCGTTCGTGATCTCGACGGTCTGCTTGCCGTCCTCGACCTCGCCAACCAGAGTCACCTGCTGGGTCTCGCCCGACGGCGTGGTCACCTCCACGGTCTGCTGGACTGGCTCGGGTTCCTGGTCGTAGTAGCCACCGTTTTCGCCCGGCATGTGCTCTTCAACTGGCTCAATCGGCTCGACCGGCTCCGGCACCGGAACGTCGATGATGTCACCGTCAGCAGCTTGGACGACGATCTTCTCCTCACCGGTGGCAGTCTCCTCCACCTTGGCTTGGGTCTCGATGTAGCCTCCTTCACCGTCAGGGATTTTCACAGTCTGCTCGCCGCCCTCGGGCTCGCCCACGACGATCACCTGCTCCGTCTCACCGGACGGCATGGCAACATCCACGACTTGGGTGTCCCCCGTCAAGTCGGCCGCCACCTCATCGGGGACCGTAGGCACCACTACTGGGGTGATGTCGCCTTCACTGTTCGGGATGAGGATCTTTTGCTCGCCGGTTGGTGTCTCGATCGAACGGACCTCGGTCGTGGTGTAGCCTCCGTCCCCGTCCGGGATAGCAATGGTCTGCTTCCCGTCAACGGACTCACCGACAATAACGACCTCCGTCGTGCCTCCGCTGGGAGTGGGGATCTCGACCGTTTGCTGGTTTTCTCCGGTAACCACCTCCTCTCCTTGGTCCGGCGGCGTGACCGCAATAGTCACCCTCGGGCAGAAGACGTCCAGCATGTAGTAGAAGATCTCGTGGTCGGCGCGCGTCACAGGAAGGGGACGCTCGTCCGACTGCATTGAAACCCCAAAAAGCAAGAAAGACGCACGCGTTAGTTCCAGCATCAACGTCTCAAGGAATGGAAACGTGCAAGGCACTCACCGCCTGCTTGGCGCAGTCGACGTCGCTCTGGAGCTTCTCCTCCAGCAGCGACAACACGTTCTTCTTCATGTCCTCCGGGAGGTCCGAGTTCTTGACCTTCTCGACGTCGATCTCTTCCTTTTCGGTCAAGTCGGCCAGAATCTCCGATTTGGTCAGTTCACCGTCGCCGTTCTGGTCGATCTTGTTGAAGTCCGGGTGGAAGGCGTCGCCGAGCTTAGAGACGAATTGCTGGTTGGCCAAGCTGGCCTCCATCTTGGCCGTCTTGACGGCCGTCGACGTGCCGGCGTTCTTCATCGTGGCGTAGCCGACGCCGGCCGACACGGCCAGCAGACCGAGCGTAGCGCCGGCGATAGCCAGACGCTTCTTCTGGCGCCGCTTGTTGTTGGGTCGGTCCGGCGCCGCGACGCGCCGAATGAAGCGCGTTTCCTCGTTCTCGCTTCCGTAGTTGGTCGGGGACTTCATGGTGGCAACAGCCCGGGGCAGCACTTAGTGACTAGTGGTGATCCGTGGCTTGGTTGGTTCTTGACCTTGACAAGGCAAAAGGAGAAGTGATCGACCCGAAGCGAGGTTTTCCAGGCGGAAATCTTCGAGATCCCATCGCGGCCAACAACCTTTTCGAGCTACTCGGAAGGGTCCCTCCACTTGGGGCTATGACAGCCGCAGACTGTGGATCTAGCGCCCAGAGGGTCGGGCGATCTGTGTGACCCGACGCCTAGGCCGAAATGGACGGACGTGAGCCAAGATCGTCAGGAGAATGAAGCGGCACGGCCAGACTGCCACCGACCGCAGGATCAGCTGACGAGGCGCATCGAGGCACGTGCATCTCCACGAGAAGAATCACTGGTTGGCGCAGCTTAGCAATGGAATCCCCCGTCAGGTTCTGGACCTCACGCAACGATCCTCAGCTTCAACACGTTTGTTGCCTGGCAATCCAATGCTTGGATACGAGCCTTTTAAGCAGCACACCTTTTCGCAATGTGGACTGCGACGCAGTCTGCGTGCGTAGAATTCTAGCTGCTCTTGTGCAAACCATCTTTGCCAGTTCAATTGATCGTGAACCATGGCGACAGTACAAGCAACGGAGTGATACATCGGTTAAACGCTTCCACCTCATGGAGCCTATCTCCCACCGCTCTGCTCGGGCGATGGCAACTGCACTGTCGATTTTCCCAGCGAAAGTGAAAAAAGTTGACAAAGCATGAAAGACCTTGGTCATGAACGGCTTTTCACGTAGGAAACGTATATTTTTTAAAAGATATCTNCTCCAGCAGCGACAACACGTTCTTCTTCATGTCCTCCGGGAGGTCCGAGTTCTTGACCTTCTCGACGTCGATCTCTTCCTTTTCGGTCAAGTCGGCCAGAATCTCCGATTTGGTCAGTTCACCGTCGCCGTTCTGGTCGATCTTGTTGAAGTCCGGGTGGAAGGCGTCGCCGAGCTTAGAGACGAATTGCTGGTTGGCCAAGCTGGCCTCCATCTTGGCCGTCTTGACGGCCGTCGACGTGCCGGCGTTCTTCATCGTGGCGTAGCCGACGCCGGCCGACACGGCCAGCAGACCGAGCGTAGCGCCGGCGATAGCCAGACGCTTCTTCTGGCGCCGCTTGTTGTTGGGTCGGTCCGGCGCCGCGACGCGCCGAATGAAGCGCGTTTCCTCGTTCTCGCTTCCGTAGTTGGTCGGGGACTTCATGGTGGCAACAGCCCGGGGAAGC
Source organism: Phytophthora gonapodyides (assembly GCA_012295475.1). Classification (NCBI taxonomy): domain Eukaryota; phylum Oomycota; class Peronosporomycetes; order Peronosporales; family Peronosporaceae; genus Phytophthora; species Phytophthora gonapodyides. Next base: position 9,184 of record JAABLL010000788.1, on the reverse strand, counting down.
ACTTAGTGACTAGTGGTGATCCGTGGCTTGGTTGGTTCTTGCTCTTGACAAGGCAAAAGGAGAAGTGATCGACTCGAAGCGAGGTCTTCCAGGCAGCGTTGGTGCTCGAAATCTTCGAGATCCCGTCGCGGCCAACAACCTTTTCGAGCTCGGAAGGGTCCTCCATTTGGGGCTATGACAGCCGCAGACTGTGGATCTAGCGCCCAGAGGGTCGGGCGATCTGTGTGACCCGACGCCTAGGCCGAAATGGACGGACGTGAGCCAAGATCGTCAGGAGAATGAAGCGGCACGGCCAGACTGCCACCGACCGCAGGATCAGCTGACGAGGCGCATCGAGGCACGTGCATCTCCACGAGAAGAATCACTGGTTGGCGCAGCTTAGCAATGGAATCCCCCGTCAGGTTCTGGACCTCACGCAACGATCCTCAGCTTCAACACGTTTGTTGCCTGGCAATCCAATGCTTGGATACGAGCCTTTTAAGCAGCACACCTTTTCGCAATGTGGACTGCGACGCAGTCTGCGTGCGTAGAATTCTAGCTGCTCTTGTGCAAACCATCTTTGCCAGTTCAATTGATCGTGAACCATGGCGACAGTACAAGCAACGGAGTGATACATCGGTTAAACGCTTCCACCTCATGGAGCCTATCTCCCACCGCTCTGCTCGGGCGATGGCAACTGCACTGTCGATTTTCCCAGCGAAAGTGAAAAAAGTTGACAAAGCATGAAAGACCTTGGTCATGAACGGCTTTTCACGTAGGAAACGTATATTTTTTAAAAGATATCTTATATTTTACAATGTTCAAGGTATCGATGGGTTTCCCTAGGGGAATACATTTTTACCCATGTCAAGCACGAGCTTTACATTCTTCACGTATCCACGACGCACCTCGATCCACCATCACCTCAAAAGCAAAACTTTGTTAGAAACGAGGGTTCTCCGTTTCTAACGAAGCATTTAAAAAAAAAGATACTTTTTACTTTTATCTTTAAAAAGATACTTTTGAAGCTGCTAGTGACGTTGGAGATGCTCCAGCTGCCAGCGACGTGTTTCTGTTTATGAAGGACACTACTTCGGTTGTGAAGAAGAAATGGCCTCTTCCAAGCATATTAGTCGGTGATTTTGCTGCTGCGACCATTATGCTACTTTAAATACAGCCCAGCTCATCAAGAGATACCCTGGATGCTTGACACTGCATTATTGATGCTACACTTTCCACTGCAGCATTCACTGTCCATGCAGGATGCTCCGGTGTGTCTCTAAGCGCTCAAAACCAAGTTTTCCCACGTGATCAAATGGCGTGACCAAAGCCGTTCATGACATAATGATTACCCTTGTACTGGCAATGCCAGTCAAAGTTGGCATTTTTTTTTATGCCACTGACCAGCAACACCAGGTTGCCTCGCTGTCGCTGTCACTTGCGCTGGAACGAGAACGGCGTGGCTGATTTACCGGTTTCTCCACCGCCAGCCCCCGCTGACATCGCCGCTTCTCGTCGAACACCTTCTGGTTGTGCACGGACAGCAGGCGGTGGTGCTCGCGGTAGCTGTGAATCGACCCGTTCTTCTTGCGTGTGCGAGGCTACGAGCACTTGTCCTGCCGATAGCGGTATCGAAACTCCGGCGGCAACGCTTGACTGGATTTCGTAGTGTCTTCAGCCTCGGCGTCCAGGCTCGCGAAGGCCGTCGCTCTCGTTGGAGACGTCAACAGCGACAGCAGCAGTTGTGGCGGAGTCGGGAGTACTTGCCTCTTCAGTCTTCACGTGGCTAGCACGCTGAGAGTCACGCACTGCACCAAGAGTTCTCGCTCAACAAACTTGTCTGCACGAGTCTTTCCACTCGAATTGCTGGATACTCGCTCGCAGGCGGCGTGACCTTGTCGCTCGAGTCTTCGAGGCGGAACTTGCAAAGAAGTGATTGCCTTTGTCGGGAGGAGAACCACCAGCGTAGTGTAACTTGGCCTCCACCGTCTCTTCGCGCACAGAAGTTGAGAGTGCTAGTGCATTTGTGAACGCTGCCAACAGTAGTGTCTACCGTAGGTGTGAAACCACACTCCACAATCGTCGTCGGTCAGCGTCCATGTTGGTTCAATCGAGAGTCTTGCGCGCAGATCCAGTTAGACGAATGCACATTGCGGGTTCTTCGTAGATTTTCCCGTCCCAGGAGGACCAACGATCCAGTCCATGTGTGCTTCATTCAGCACTTGTTCCGTCCAAAACCGAAATCGATGGTGGAGCGAAAGAGGCGCAACTCAGCTTCTGGGAGTCCTCTTCCCTGCGAGTATAGAACTTGTCTCTGGGGCTGATCGAGCACGGTTCGAGATCTGCTCTTCGTCGGATGAGATCCGAAGAAATGAGTTCGCAAGCGCAGCATCTCGGCAGGAGCAGAGCTTCCACGTCAGCATTAGGCCATTCGCCGTCCACCCTCGGTAATGTGCACCACCAATTCTGTCAAGAACAACTTCTCTTCGTAAAAGCAGAGGAAGATATGAAGAATCTATTGACGTATTGGCGTAGTATCTCTCTTATCTACGGAAACGGCCCCGAGCCACAGGGTTCGACAGCTTCAGCTCGCCAACACCGCGTTTCTTCCGTCGCTTGTCATTCCCAAACGCTGCATCTCCATCGTCGGCGATGGCATTTTCACGTTCGCGAGCGCGCTGCTGCTTGCGCAAGTCGGCTTGAGGCACGAACGACATCTCGCGGATGTACCCTCCGCCGGCCGTGTCCTCCTTCTTGAACGCACTGCGCTCCTTCTCAGTCACGCTCTGCATGCGCACGCGCTCTGCCAGAGGCAACTTGGCTAGCTGCTTCTTCTCACGCTGGGCTGCACGGTCGCTCGACGAGCCGAAGGCCATGAGGTCGCCCACCTTCTCGCCTTCTGCGATCTCGTAGAACTTGGGTGTCGGTTTCCGCTTGCCCTTCGTGGCCGATCGCTGAGGTGCGCGCTCTTGGATCTCCTCATCCTCCTCATCTGAAGACTCATCACTCGGTCTGCCTTCCACTTCCTCCTCCTCGTCCTCGACGCGAGCGAAACGACCGCCCACATCGCCGTCCTCGTTCTCATCGTCGTCACTGCCGGCGTCGCTGTCCATGTCCTCGTGCTGCTGGCGCTGCTGCTTCTTATTGACAGCGTTCGGATGCAGCATGCGGTACGTGTCGCTCTCCTCATCCACCTCGAAGTCCGTGGACGTGAACATGCGCGAGAAACGGTCGTCGCCCAGAGGGTTCGAGAGCGCGGGCTCCTCGCCGTCCTCGGCCTTGTCGTTCTTCTTCTTCTTGGCATCGTTCTCCAGAATACGCTCCGCAGTCGCACGATTGATCTTGGGCAGTCGGCGCTGGATGGTGATGCGGTTGGCCTGCTTGGCCTCGACCTTCTCCTTGAGCTTCTTCTTGCGCCACTCGTCGTACGCGAAGGGCTCCGACACAGCCTTCACCTTGTTGTACAGACGAGCGTCCATGAAGAAACCGTGCATGTAAGCCTTGAGCAGCGGCGTGCCCACCAAGTGTTCTAGTCCGAACGACGCGATCTCCGCTCTTGTAACGAAGCGGTAGTCGTCGTAGACCGTGGCCTGTGCCTCCTCCTCGAGCTCCTCAGTAAGCGAGTCCAAGAACGAGCACCACTTGGGTGCAATGCCCAGCTCCGGGATGTAGTAGCTCATGACACGCTCCTGCTCGCCAGCCACCAGCATCACACCGGACTTGCCCTGCGCTCCTTCCACGATACAAACGTCCTTGACTTCCGCTGGCGTCTCGACGTTCGTGAACACGGCTCCGTCACGGCGGTCCCAGATCTTGATCACCTTGGCGTCGGACGACACGACCTTGCGCGCGTAGTCGTGGAACTGCAGGTCCACAATGGGCAGTCCGTACTGGTGGTTCTTCTCCAGCATGGGGCGCGACGAGCGCAGGTCGTAGAGCAGACACTGACCCTCGGACGTTCCCACACCGAACGTAAGGCCATCGTCATCGAATTGCAGCGCCGTGACCTCCAGCTGCTTGTTCGACTTGCTCGCGCACTGAGCCGCGACGTCGAGGCTGCCGACGCGCTGCTGGCTTCTCGAGTCGAACATCTCGACCACGCCGTCTTCGCAGCCCACTCCGAGGAGCTGATGGATAGGGTTCAGCTTCACCACGTTGGCTGCTGAGTCCAGAGACTGCAGCTCCAAAGGCGCCACGAAGCGGCCCTGGTCCAAGTTGATCCGGTACACGTCGGAGCCCGATGCAGCCACGTAGAGCTCGCAGTTCTCTCGGTGGTACGTCATGTCCCGGCCGAACTTGGGGATCCTCATGTTGTAGTGAGTACCGTAAGGCGCGTGGAAAGCCACGGACCGGTCAGCCTGCAGGAAGGCCAGCTTGCCGAAGTCTTGCGACAAAACCTCGAGCTGCACCACCTCGGCGTCCAAGCCGCGCTCAAACTTGAGACTCAAGTCGCGCACGTCGAACACCTTGACGATGGGCGGGTACACGCCCGAGGCCACCACGAAGTTGCCGTCTGGGGACATGCGTACGCGCTGCGAGCCGGCCGGAAAGTGGAAGTCCTGCAGCAATTCCACACGACGACGGTAGTCCTCGTCCTTGGCCAGCGCCTTGCGACTGCCTCCTTTTTCGGCCAGCCATTGCGGCAGCGTCTTGCCAGACGACAGGTTGTAGATCTTGACGCCATTCAGCGACGAAGCCGCCAGCGCAGCCATAGTCGACGGTCTCTTGAGTCCTAGGGACGAGCAGATCAGCAATGGCCGCAGCGACGCCAGCCAATAAAGCGCAGGCTTGTGATTGGATGAAAAGGTTTTGGCTCCAAACAAAATATAAATTGCTATAGCTTTGTTCTGCACAATAATATTGTGTAGCCATTTCCAAGAATATCTGATATCTTGCCACAAGAACTTCACACCTTGCACGGACGTCGGCACTGGCTCGCCTCGAAGATGAGGAGGTTCTGCTGGCGCGAGCGCAGCGAGAAGCTGAATTGGAGGTTACTGGGGGCTCTGGATGTGGCGGAAGTGGTGCGGCGCGGCGACCCGGCGGCGCTGGAGCCCTACGCGCTACACGTGACCTTTGCGCGGCTTCCGCGAGGGGCAGGCGAGTCGATGGACGCAGCTACACGCGACGCCTGGTTCCTAGTGAGGCTAATGCAGCTGGCTATGGAGTATTTACTGTTTGTGCGGGCACGGGACGGCGATGTGCTGGAAGCGCTGGGTCAGGAGCTGCGGCAGGTGGAGAAGGAGCGGGACGAGTTGGTTCTGGGGGTGCAGAGGTGGAAAAACAGAGCTCGCAGTGGGGACAAGCAGGTGGATAAATTGCATCAAGTGCTGCAGAATATTGCCAAGTTGCTGCAGATTCACGGGTTAGTTCTTTTAAGGATATTCTGATTATTTGGAGAATATGTGTGGGTAATTTGGGTTGTGTATTTATTGTTTTTGTGATAGGGCTTCGCCGTCAGCGGTGGCGACGATTGAGACGCTGCTGACGGAGTTGATATCGGAGAGGAGGGCAAAGCAAAAGCGACGCGCGTTGGAGAAGGAGGACGACGGTGAAGTGGAGCAGGTACTAAGGCCGACGACGGTGCAGGAAGCGCGCGTGTGTGGCTTTTGTGGGAAGTTGTTTTCGTCCGCGGAGTATCTGGAGAAACATCTTGTAAGACGACATGGAGGAGAGAGAATTGCGGTGGAGACGCCAGTGAAAAGGACAATGAGACGAGATTTTCGTGATGAGATGGAGGATAAAGAGAACAGGGCGAGAAACGACGATTCCGCAGTGGCTGCAGTTTCGATGCAGAAGATGGTGCAGCAGGTGGAGCGGGCGCTACACGAACACGAAGAAAAGCTGCGAGTGCTCGCAGAGGAAGAAGCACAAAAGGTTCAGCAGGTCTATGAGAAGTTGCACTCGGAGACGAAGCTAGCGGAAGAGCTAAAAGTCGCTCGACTGGAAGCAGAGCAGCAACACAAAGAAGTTCGCCGACAGCTGGATGAAATATCTCTTGAAAAGCAAGACGCTGAGGAGAAACTGGCTGATCTGAAGCAGCAGATCCAATTCCTTACGCTGAAAAAGAAGATGATGGGTTCCTCAGGATCGCCTGCCACTATGCCACCCAATGGTGGTGGTGCACTAACCGCCGCCAAAGAAGAGATCAGCAAACTGCAAGAGACCCTGGAAGTGGTGAGCAGCGAGCTGACGTCCTCACGAGAGGAATTGGCGAAGGTCCATTCCCTGTATTTGTCAGCCTTACGGAAGAAAAAAGAGTTGGCAGATAAGTTAGCACTGCAGCGTGAAATACCTGTTGTTACTGTACAGAACGAACGCAGTTCCCAGACTGAAGATCCAACCGCGGTCAATGAAAGTGTACAAACGGATGATCAAGCCAGGCCCCTTCTCGTTGAGAGTGAAATGCTAACCGAACTAAGTGCTCCAATCTGTGTGGATATGGGTACCGACCCCTTGCTTTCGATCTGCGAAGATGTGGGAATTCAAACGGTAGACGTGTTGGAAACACCACTTGTGGACGCAGAGGTGCAGGCGGAAACAGACGCATCAGCTTCTGCGATGACCGAGTCACGCTCGCAAGAAGCACTCGTCACACAAGCTGACGCGAGTGAAGTTGTCAATGAAATTATGGCTGTGCAAGAAGACGAGGAACGCCTTCCAGACTATATCCAGCAAATTCACAGCCAGGATCTCATCGAGCGGCTAACTGAGCGTGCGCAAAGGTAACTCCCCATTCATTGCAAAGTTAAATACGTTGCAAGTGTACTAACGAACTCCTTTGACTGTGTTTTGTTACTAGTGCGGCAAGTAAAGTGACTTCAAGTGGAGCTCCATTGGATAGTGCATCAAGAAACTGCAGCTCAATCCCCAGGCACAAGTACGTGCGTAGCCAATTCCAACACGACGAAGCGGTAGTGAAGGCGCGTGTTGCAAGCTGCCTTGTGCAGCTCGAGCAGTTTTCCAGTCGGTTCGGCATTCCGACAAAAAGCGTGTGGTTGCCAGAGGGTAACCTGCAGCTTGTTCAGCAAGCTCTACACGGCCATTTGGAAGTGCTGCCTAACGAGGTCTTGGCAAAGATGATCGAGTGCGAAAATACTGTGAACAAAGTTATTGAGACGGAGTGGATGCCGATGGAGAAGGCACGGCAACAAGCGCTGGAGCGATTTAAAATGGAGGTCCGTGCCAAATCAGAGGTCAGCCAAGGGCTTGTTCGGCAGGCGATGGCAGCTTTCGGTTCCTCGGCGAGGGCAACTCAGGCAACTGACATCTCGAGCAGTGAAGCAGTGCCAGAACAAAACAGCAATGAGATAATATCTGTGGAAAACGAAAACGAAGGTAAACCTGGTGATCTGTCAAGCGGAAACGAGGACAAGCATGAGATTCCCGTGGTGACCACAGCTCGCAGGTTTTCAGCAAAGAACCAACTGTCAGTGGTTGTCGATGGAGAATCCACGGTGGAAGGCACTGCGTGTCTCCCGGATGACTTCGTCCAACCCAAAGTATCCGCATCAGGAGCCGACGCTACTGCTGCAGCCACCGGCGTGGAGGAGGAAGCGAGCCCGCCTGAAGTGCGAGATGCTGTCGATTATCTCGTGGAAAGTCTCCACCACGATGACGAAGTGGCAGAAAAGGCTAAAGAACCGACACTAAAAGCTTGTCTTGCAAGCAGTTTGCTACCAAGTCATGATACGGAGGATCCACGAACTCCCGCCGCAAATGCAGATGATCTTCCGACGGCCAGTGAAACCAGACAACCAACCGAGCCACCAACAAACCAGATGAAGTCAATAAGGGTGGATTCGATGACAGAGAACCGAACGTACCCATCGCCGCGAACTGATGCTCGCGGTGAGCGCGATTTGGCAGAATCAAGCCCCACTTCATTTGAAGTCCATCGGGTTATGTCTGCCCAGGAAAGCACCCCTGATGACGGTGACGATCAGGATGATTTTTCGCGGTGGCAACTTCCGCGAATTGGCTCGTCCTCTGAATTGGGAGCTCCTCAACGCATCTCCGTTCACCCTGCGCTGTCGCGCACCAGGTCGGACCGCTTTGAAGCGGCCAGCTCACCGCAGCTAACGACCTCGCTGGAATCGGATCGGCTTTCAGAAGTCAGTCAGTTTGAGGTCCTCGACCCTCCAGCTAGACCAGACCACACACAGTCCATCATGGCGTCGTCCGAAATGTCGTTTGACACGAACATCCCGAGCTTAGGAGGAGAAGAAGGTGAATCTGTGGAGGCGTCGACCAACGCGGTCGTAAGGCGCCTCGTCGATGCTGTCGAGCAGAGAGATGAACGGAACGGAGAGTCTGCACCTGCTCCTGTTGTCTCTAACAGCGACCGAAACGCTCAAAACGACAGTGTAATGAGCTTCGACGACTCCGACATCGAAGAAGTGATGTTGACCTAGAGGGACCGTGTACCGGACGTGAAAAAAAGGATGTTCATTGATCAGCTGGCGTTGCTCTGTTTGACCGTGTGGTGCTGACAAACTCAGGCCGATTTAATACCGGACATGCCGCCCGCCTGCTCAATGAGCTTCTCCGTCTTGGCACGGTATTCGTTGTACTTGGCCTCGTCCTTGGGGATACTTGCATCGCCCTTCTTGTACATGACGGCCAGGTTGTGGCACGCAGGGGCGAAGTTGGCGTCACAGGCCTGCTCAAGGTACGTCTTCGCCTGTTGGGCGTCGCGCTTGATGGGGCTGCCAGGCCCCGGCGACAAATACATGCTCGCCACGCGGTTGCAGCTGTTGGCGTCATCGCGCTTGCACGCCTGCTTGAAAGCCTCGAGGCCCTTGGCAAAGTCCTGCAAAATACATTGACCAAAAGTCCAGTATCAGCACTGTGCTGCACACTGTACGATCAATACCACGACGAACCTTTTCGCAGCCAATGCCCTGCGTACGCATGAAGCCCACGTGGTGGCAACCTGCACCATGGCCGTCCGCACACGATTTCTCTGAGCGACATCAATGGGTTTAGTTCAAAAGTACTTGCACCATTGCGTCCATAATGGCAATACCCACCAAAGAGCTTGAACGCCTCCGGGTCGTTCTGCTCCACACCCTTGCCAGCAACTGTAACACGCCACACAAGACCATTAGTCTGGAACTAGTGCATCATTGGACCAGGAGACGTACGCTTGAGTCGTCCGAGGTTGAAACAGGAGGCCGGGTACCCGTTCTTGGAGCAGTTGAGC
>JAABLL010000787.1:0-11777 GCA_012295475.1 Phytophthora gonapodyides | reverse complement strand
GTTAGAAAAAGGAAAAAAGGAATCAAGGGCGTGAAGACCTGACCGCGAGGGGCTCAATTGTGCAGCGACGGGGCGTCAGCGTCCCATTTTCAGATTTGGCCAGACCATTTTGGCTGGTGCTTGACTTGCTGCTGCAAGCGCTGCTGGCAAGTGATTCGACAGCCGGCCAACACGTTCGATGGGCGCTGTTTCTCACGGAAGCGGCGGCAGTGGCGAAACAAGTGGACATCGCCGGCTGCTATTCGTACTAATCAGTCCATCGGAGACCATGCTTTTTATCGGAGACGCAAAGGCGGATTGACCGCCGAATGAAGGCCGTAAGCTGCAGCATTTGGGTGGCGTATCTACCACGGGGCTACTGTGCTGCCGCAGTGACGGCTTCGCAAGCGATGGCAATGACATCACATCGCTCAGTCCACACCGGAAAACTGCGCGGCGGACGATCAACTATGACCCAAAAGCCTGTTTATCCCCACGTTTTTTGGGGAAACTTCAATTTTGGGAATTAGATTTCGCAGGTGCTGGCTCGATACAGTCGCAGTTGTTAGTCAGCTGCTTCAGAGTATGAAGTATTGCAGGTGCATACTGCAGAAAATGGCTTCAGTGCTTCAGCTTCGCCTCGAAGCGCGACAATCTCTGAAACGCTTGCAGCAACTGTTTGGCTCGACTCGATAAGTCCTGCGCTGTCGCTGCCTCCGCCCGCGCCGGGCGAGTGCCAGCGTTTGCCGCGCTCGCTCGCAGCAAACCTGCTCATGCCGCCGAGGTGATGGGGAGGGGCGACTGCCCTCGCGGACCAGTCTATAGCCCGTGTAAAACGGCCAACGCAGCTCCGGTATTGCCCCACAACCAGATGCCATCGGCGCCATCACCTCGAGTCGCTGCCCAAAATCGTTTCCGCGCGCGCTACACTGCGGTGGCGGTCCGCACTTGCAGCTCCGCCAGCGGCTTCCGCTCGAAGGCGAGCGAGGCCATCGGTGCGAGCCACTCGATTCCGCGCTGCCTGCCGATCTCGGTGCCTGGATCGGCAGTAACAACCCGGCTGGTCTCTCGACCCGCGCGTTTCTGGTGATGCAGCTCCACATCTCGAGCCTGGGCATCTGGAACTCCACACCTCGAAGCTGATGCAAGGGAGTGTTTTGCCAACCAGCGGCAGCACCGTATCTCCCGAGCACCGTGCACGGGCCTCGGGCAGTGCTCGGCCGAGCACGCGCTGCCGGCCTCGTGCGTGCGTGCACGGAGGAGTGTCTGATCGATCAGTGCGTCTCAGATGGATACCCTGTCAACTTCACTTCTGAACTATTGCCGAACATGTCATGCTGACCGCGGTCCGCTGTTGCATGGCTTGGTTCGTATACCAGCTTCGTACTTGCTGTATTTCATGAAGTATATTGTACACGCGCGGCTAAACTACTGATCCTATCTCTATGCGTTAAATATGTTAGTACGGGACCGTGACGCCTACGCGGCCGGCCTAGGCTCCGATCTCGTACCGCTGCCGGGGGAGCTCGACGAAAGCAAGTAGATGCTGCGCATGAGCTCGACCTCGTTCTCCTCGTCGCCGCGCATGCGACGCAGCATGGCCTCCTCGCCCGCGAGCTGCTTCTTTCGGCGGCGGCGACAGATCACGGTCACGACACCAGCAACCACCAAAACCCCGAGCACGCTCCCGACAGCGAGGAGAGCGACCATGTAGCGGTGCCGCGAGCGTTCCAGCGCTGAGATCCGGCGGTTTAGTTCGTCGAGCGCCGACCCAGACGACGACGAGTCATCGGAGCTGCCGCTGTCCGTCAAGACACCGGCGCTCCCGCTGTCGCTACTGCTATTGCTGCTGGAGACCACGAGCACACCATCGTACGCGTCCTCCACACCAAGAACCAGAAGACTTGCGGCATTGGAGATGGCCAAGCTCGGCGTTGGCAGTGCAGCCATGCAAGACGCGTCGTACGCGCTCAGATTGCCGCTGTTGCGGATATACGACGCCAGCACNTCAGGTCTTCGGAGCCGCAGCGGTGAAAGCGGTACGCCACAGCAGGGATGAACGGCCACCTGGTGGTGTCCTCCATCATCCGTCCGAGCAATTGCCGCAGCACGTACGACGGCGGCGTGGAAGTGGTTGTAGCGGAGTTTATACTTCCGCTTGTAGCGATATCCCTCAGGATCATAGCGCACATCGAAGTGGTGTCGGCGTCGAGTCGGGTGTACACTTCTGCAAGTGTCGAGTTGAGAGTCGTGGTGGCGCTCGCATCGGAGAACATCAAGGAGCAGGCTGTGTCGGCCTGGCACCATGCTAGGAAGTCGTCAGCAACTTCTCCAAAGTCCTCGTCGCTTTTGGTCACTTGGTACGAGATCGCCTGTGCTGCCGACCCGCTCGAACTTTCTAGGCCTCCAAGCGCTCCGTCGAACACGACGCCGACGACCTGCGCGACACCCCGTTGCAAGAGCTGCTGGGCAACGAGTGTGCCGTACCCGACGGAGTAGACGACAGCCTGCGAGTCGGGCTGAAACTGAGTGATGGCCTCTTCAACGTCTCGGGCGGCGCTGGCCAGCGAAAATGCACTGAGGTTGGTGTAGCCCAGTTGCTGCAGTCGACTAGCGCAATCCCGGACGTCGGAGGCATTGAGGACGCCGTCGTTTCGCGCGAAAATGGCCGCCTGCAATGGCGATCCGTCGGATGCATTGCACGTGAGCGCGGTACTGTTGCCGCTGCCACGCACGTCGAATGTGTAGATGTCCGAGTTGCCGCGCAGCTCTTCGTACAGCAGCGTCATCTGCAGCTCGGCTTCCTCGCGAGTCTGCAAATCGGGTCGATCCGGGATGTACCACACGGTCTGCGCGCTGACACTGGTGCTGTTCGCTCCGATCGCGGGGATCCTTTTGAACGACACGTCAATGGTGGCGTTGGCGTCTTCGACAGTGCAGACGCCCTGGTAGCACAGCGGCAGCGTCACAGTGGCGCACTGTGCCGAGAGGTTGTAGTTGTTCGCGACGGCGTTGTCCAGCGAGCAAACGCTCCAATTCATCACCGTCGCGTTGGAGGCGTCGGGCAAATCGGATGAGTCAGCATTGCCGTGCGCGTTCGCCAGGTCTTGCACGAGCAGAACGACCAGCGCGATGAGCAGCGCCGCGGGTGGGACCAACGGCGAGTACCGGCGCACGACGCTGCGAGTGCGGCCGGGCCATGGCATGGGTCCTACTTGAACCTGTTGGTGCCTCCGTCTCCAGCTCGCGAGCTCTTCGGACGAGACGGAGAGCTCGATCACCTGGTCCGCGGTCGCCGGCGGGTCTGCGCTGGAAGGCTGGGGCAGCAGAGCGCGGCTGCGGGAGGAGCTCGAGTCGCTCTTGTGCTCGCTGGAGGAGAAGGACGACGGCAACGAGGAGAGACCTGCACTGGCGCCGCTGGGCATGGCATGGGCCTCGGGGGATTGTGACACTCGGCGCAGGTTGGCAATTGAATTGCGGTCGGGGGGTAGTCAGTGGCTGCGCTGCAGCCTGCCGCGGGGACGGGGTCAAACACAGGTGTGTAGTGTCGGCATAGGGGCAAACGAGCAAGCAGGTGGCGACTCGTTTCTGCTGTCGAGTCTCGTTTCTGGGGGAGCTGCTCGAGCGCGCTGGCAGGATTCCAGTGTGCCGGAGTTCAGCAAACGACAACAAACTTTTCTGGAAGGAAGTTGACGGAGCTGGGGGCTTTTGCCAAGCGCTGGTGGCGGCGCGCCACGCTTGACTTCGCTGTGTGTTGCAAAAGTTGCATGGGCTCAACTTTGCCAGCGGGCCGCTGGCAGCGGCTGAACTGACGCCAGCGGTGATTTACGCGCTGTCTCGCGGCGGCGGCGGCGCGGAGCAAGCGTGTCGCAGTGCCTGGGGCTTCACTACATGGAGCCCACAAGTGTCGGGGCGGAGCGTTCCCCGCATCGAGTGGCCCGCTGCGCCCTCTTGCCCCGCAGTAACGAGACCAATGTGGCGAATCGGTGCGAATAAGCGGAATCGCTCCGATCCACATTGATCTTGGATGGCTACACTGAACCGGTGCCACTGTGGACACTTTGTGGACGATGGCAGCAGAGCCATCGTATGGCCGATTTTCTCATGGCATTTGATGGCGAAGCCGAGGCATTGCAAGCCCAGCAGCTCCGAGGCTATTATGCAGTTGCAAGTCAAGTCCGCCCTCAGCTGAGTGCGAAACTTTGGCCATGGGATCCCGAGGCCACCGCAGCAGCACCAGGCCGCCGCACCGCTGAACCGATTGCCGAAGAAAATCCGCTCCAATTGCCAGCGCCCCGAGCGAGCTCCGCGCGTTCTCAAGTAGTCGGACCACGAGCGCTGTCTGCTGCTTGCTCAAGTGTAATGCTGGCACGTGTGGCGCCATGCTGCACCGGAGACACTCGCCGCCAGCTGGGCCACGAGTTCCGGCAGACCATCGGGATCCAATCCGGGTGCTTGGCCGGATGGCCACAAGTGAAGGCCGAAAGGCCATGATGAGCAGCTCGGTGACGAGGGCTCGAAGGGGTGTTGTGCCACGAACAGCATGCTCCGAGGCGCGTGAAGATGGTATTACCGCGCACGGCAAAGCCATCGTAGACGAAATAGTGGCGCGATGCACCCTGCCGAGTTCGGGAGACCTGGACTCGTGTCACCGCCACCGCGCTATCCAGCACAGGCGAGCGTTTCAGCCCTGCATGGAGCGCGTGCATCGCTAATTTACTCTAGTCGTCGTCGCCTTGAAGCCGTCCCGCGAGGACAGCCCAACAAGCTGCGTCGGCCAAACCGCGACGGCATGGCGATCCTCCGTCGACTTCAAGCGGCGCAAGATATCAAGCTGATTTTGGCCAATCGGCGCGCGGAGCTCCGAAGGGTCGCGCGGTCCGAAAGATTTCTTCGATTTTTTTGCTTTTCTCGTCCGGCAGCGCGCGGATGAGCTCGTAGCCTGCTGCCATTCCCCGCGTGCTCCGCTCCGCGCCAGATAGCCCCCAGCAAGCCCCCGCTACTTCCGAGATCCTCCTTCACATGGCGGCCGAGATGGAGCAGCAGCGCGCGCCAGAGCTGGCGGCGCCCGAGCCCGAGAGCAGCCCGCGCCCCGCCACGGACGAGAGCAAGCCCAAGCCCAACCTCAAGGTGGAGACTGCGGCCCCCTCGGCCGAGGAGCCCAAGCCCAGCGATGGCTTGCCGATGCCCAGCATGAGCTGCGACTCGGTGTCGCCCGTGTCGCCCACCGTCATGAAGGACCTGCAGTTCGATTCGCGCTTCATCTCCGACGCCTGGTCCTACGAGGCCCCGCAGAACATGTACGCGCTGCTGACGCAGCCCACGAACCAGCTGGACCCGCTGGGCGGCGGATCGGGGCTCGTCACGCCGTTCATGCAGCTGCAGGCCCAGCAGCAGCAACAACTAGAGCATGGCCTGCCGCTGCAGATGTCCCCCATCCACGGCTCGGGGCTCACCTCGCTCTACATGTCTGGCGCGCCCATGTCCATGAGTCCGCACCAAATGATGATGCAGCAGCCGCCCAACGTCTCGGTGGGCTACCCGACCACTCCCACGGCCGTGAGTCTGGGAGATATCATGATTTCGGGCGACCCCAGCATGTTCCTCGCGCCAAGCGGCAGTCCGACGAACATGGTCAAGCAGCACATGATGCCGCCGATGCCGCACTCCGGAGGAGGGACCAACGTCAAGGAATTGACGCTGAACGAGCTGCGCCCTCACTTCAACAAGCCCATGGCCGTGGTGGCCAAGGAGCTGGGCGTGTGCATCACACTGATGAAGAAGATCTGTCGCCGCAACGGCCTCGTGCGCTGGCCGCACCGCCGTATTCGCAGCCTGGTAAATCGCATTACGTCGCTGCAGGTGCTCGCGAGCAATGCTTCTGGCGCGGAGCGTAAGAGGTTCCAGGGGCAGATTGCCGGTCTGCGCGAAGAACTGTCGGCTGTGATCCAGAACCCAAACGAAAAGAGCCGCAAGGCGCAGCCCGACATCAAGATTCCTATCAAGGCCGAGCAGTTGATGCCCAATGTCGAGTTCCCAATCGCTCAGATCACGGAGGAGATGGTGGGCCCAGCAGATATACTTGCTGACGACGCCAACGAAAGCCGAGAAAGTGAGACCACCGAGGCCAGCGCCCCCAAGAAAGGCAAGAAGAAGAAACCCAATGTCGCCGCCAAGGCAGAACCAAAGCAAGAGGCTGACGATATTGCAAACGACGCGGCTGGAGGGAAGAAGAAAGCGACCGAGGGGCCCCGATCGAAGAAGCGCAAGCCGTCCTTCGGTCTGCATGCGCACCCGCCGCCGCCCATCAA
This sequence comes from Phytophthora gonapodyides, assembly GCA_012295475.1. Taxonomy (NCBI): domain Eukaryota; phylum Oomycota; class Peronosporomycetes; order Peronosporales; family Peronosporaceae; genus Phytophthora; species Phytophthora gonapodyides. The sequence goes on along the minus strand of JAABLL010000787.1, from coordinate 5,487 downwards.
GATCCCGCGACGCGAAGAGCTGCCTTCCATGAGTCGGTTGCGCAGCCAGAGCGTACCTGAGCGGAGGCTGCGTGGAGATCGACGATATGGACGAGGACGAGATACAAGCAACGGCACTAGCACAGCCTGCTTGCGGCCATCTACGACGACTCACCGCAACGGCCGGCGTGGATCCATATCGTCCATCTTGAACGACATCCCAGAGTGAGTTATCTACAGTAAAGGTGCCACCAGCCAGCCTTCGTTGGCCTGCTTAAGACACGTGCAAGTCGAGTCTGCGGAGCTACAACCTGCAAAGGATGCATGCATACACCACCACCAAGCGTGCAGGTGACAAGAGTCTTTTATCGTTTGTACTTATCAATAAAACCCGATTTCATTCAAACTCCTGGCGCGGGAGTCAGATAAAATGTTCCATTAGCATTTTCCAGGAGGCAGCTTTGCTACGCTACCGGCATCGCCCCAGCCAGCTTGTGGTTCTCAGCACTCGCTGTGTACCAGGTGCACGACAGCAGCTCCGAAAGCGTTCCGTCCTTCGGATCCATGTGCCAGCGCAACAGCAGCATGTTGAATGTGCGGAGCATTTTGCGAGGGATCACACGCGCCGCCAGCAGCAGCATGACGGACGAGGCCTGGTAAATGTGCGCTCCGTAGTACAGATAGCCTGTCAGCAGCAAAGCCTCGACCGTCGTGCACTTTTGCCCCCGGTAGGTAACGTAGGCAATATCGTCGCAGTCGTGAAACAACTTGTTGAACGGCGCCCCAATGCAGTGTCTTTCGAATGACGTGAGGTGCTCGTGGTGGCTCGGTGGCGGCTTGGAAGGAGCGCTGCCATTTTGGATGGTGTCGCTGGCCACCACCTTTGGGGCGGAGTGGGCGGTCAGTGAAGATCTGCTCTGGCTCACAGCATACTTTCCCAGCGAGAGCCGCCGAACCGACTGCATGGCACTTTTCACTTTTGAGCTCGTCTTCTTCACAATGAAGGAGGTGAACAAGGCGACGAAGCCCAACGCCAGCGACAGTATCGTCACAACAGCAGCAATGTTTACCGTGAATAGGAGGCACGCGTCGTTCAGTCCACAGTACTTCGCTCCACGGGCCGTGGTCTTGCGCAACAGCTCGGCGTTTTTCGTGGTGATTTCGTCGATGGGTGTTGTCTGGAACGAGAGCAGCACACACCAAACGGCGACTGCAATGAAGATTTGCATCGCTTCCCAAGTAAGCCGAAAGTGGCGATCCAACTTCTGGTCCCCGGAGCGCGCTTTCACCAAGTTGATGAAGGAGTAGCTGAAAGCGAACGCGCAGCACATGAGGTTGGCGATTGACTCCGTGGTCAATGTCCCTGTGGCAAGCCCGAGCAAGTAGAGATCCGAAGTGTAGATGAGGTGGTACGTGACCTGAGCAAGGTAGACGACCTGCATGCGGCCGTTCTGGCAGCGGTACGCCCAGATCTGCGTGAGCAGCACGGACCTCTTGTGCGACATCACCTGGTAGAGACTGATGATACCCGCGAGAAAGATCTGCATGACGACGATGCCAGGTAACACGCTGATGGCGACGGTGTCGGCGTAGCGGCTGCGAGATGAATTAATGATCATCCCAACGCGATCGGGTTTGTCAGCAGTCTGGTAGTTGACCCATTCCCAGAGTGAGTTGAAGTAGTTGTGAATACACACATCGCCTCGGCTGCACAATGGAAGATCGTCCGGAGAATGCACCATTAGGCCGTAATTCTCCCAGTGCTCCGATACGGTGCACGTGTCTTCGATGTAGATGCCCGTTGTATTCACCGCACGCACGCGACAAGCGCCGTAGTAGCCACGTAGCAAGGGCAGCACGACCGTCTCGGATCCATACTTGGTGGTTCCCGCTGGCACCTCCCGCGCGACGGGAGGAATGCTACTGGTAAAAGCGAGAGGAAATAGCGACAACACCTCAGGATAAACGAGTAGTGGATCTTCCCCGTTGGTTGCCAGTGCCAACTTCGACCCAACAAGACTGTCATCGAGCGTGACCACGGGGCGGCATTCGGTGTAGTCCGGAAACACGTTGAGATCTGCAGCTGAGAGTTTGACGAAGTTGGAATCCCCCACACTGGTCGGGTACTGGAAAAGTCGGCCAATACCGAGCAGACTCCAGGTCGTCTCGCACTCGCTAGCGCCTTCAATAGCGAGCTCCAGCTCACGGACCATCTGCGGCGCGACGTTGAGTTTCATGACGGTTATCACGTCCAAGATTTGCTGTGCGGTGCCCGTGACAACGTCGTGGATGGAGCCCCACTCACTGATGCCCGCTTGGCAGATCGTGCCTTCGTCGTCCAACCTCGCTGCTAGTTTGAGCGCTTCATCCGTGAGCGAGCTGAAGTCATACAACGATTCTGTTGGAGGCAACGCGGTGAAAGCGTTGAACGTCGGCGAGGTGGTGAGAGCTTCCCCGTCAAACATGCTATACTTGAGCAGGGCAATTTTGCACGGTCCGAGGCAGCCTGTACACCCTGCAGCCATCGACATATCGCTCTCGGTGAACGCGAAGATTGCTTTGTTGGACTCGATAAGCACCGTGCCGTCCGTGAGGTACCCGGTGCCCAGGAACAGCACGAGAAGCGCGATGGGCCCCACCACGATGCGCCCTGCGACGGCGAGGCACGCTCCGATCACCGAAGGTCGCAGCAGCGTTTTCCATCCTTGCTGCTGGCTCGCGAGCTCCTGCTGGTGGTAATACTCCGCAGCCCAGTTCTCGGACGCGTTCGGGTCGTCCATTCCGGCGTCGTGCAAATCGACGAGGAAGATCGAGTTGTTGTTCGCTGTCCACAAGAGGTTGAGCGTGCAGGAAGAGCTTATTAAAAAAATGTCAGCGGAAAACTTCGCAGTGAGAAGCGGCCCCTTGTAAATATAGCTTGCGGGACCTCTTGTCATATAGGAAAAACCAACGTCCTGATCCCAGAGTTGGTTAGTTGCACAGACTCCAACGGCCTCATGAGACCCCATGAGGTTGCGGCGCGATGTGTTTTTGAGGCAGCCTCCTGGACGGACGAACTGCCGTGGACAGCAGCAAACGGACCGAAGATAGATTGGCCTGGCTCGAGTCTTTGCTGCAACATGGGACCTGCAGGGCAAAATGGCCCCAATGCTATTCGCATCGGTGCCGTTCGGACAGGTGTAGAAGTTGATAACGCGTCGACTGACCGACTGAGACTCTCTAGTAGAGGCTCTACATCTGTACCTGTACCACAGGTCCTGTTCTCGGCACTGCCGAAAGTCGAGTCGGCAGCACCATCACGGATGCCCTTCACTTTCGTTGACCCCGAGGAATTCCTCGGGAAGGCTTCCCTCCGGCACGCCATGCCCAGTCATTCATCCACGCGACCACGCTTGCTTGCGCTTTGTCGTCAGCGCCCAGCTGGGGCCGAGCTCTCCCGACGTCGCCCAGCTGGAGCTGTGTCCCAATGCGCTCCGGCCCCAAAAGCTCGCTCTTTTGGTGCGGATGGCCCACAGATTCCAATGACGGCCTCCGCGCTGTGAAGTGAAGGCATGCGCGAAATGTACCCATAGATTCGACTGCCGGTCTCAAAGTGACTGATCGGGCAAACTATCCTTGATCGAGACTCAGATCTCACATCTTACGGCAGCAGTGCCCGCGAACTCCGCAGTCAAACATTGCATATTAGACTCAAGACTCTTGAGCCACAGCCGCATTGGACTCAACAACAACTACAGTAGCTTTCCCGCGTTAGCCACGTCACTAGAGCGTCTTGAAGGAAAGGTCAAGCCACGCTTGGGGCCAAGAAAGTGGATACGTATACCGTCTCGAGACGGAGGGGGTGAACGTTACCAGCGAGTCGAGCCCTGTAGCGGACGCAGCGACTGCGTTTGTGAAGCAAAGCAAAAGATGCGATGACATCCGTCCTCGCGGGAAAGCCTCCTTACATGACTTGGATTTAGTAAGATTTTATCAAAACTGCCCGGCACAAGACGGTGTGCGTATCCTCTGCCTTTTTGTACCTCAGGCTTGATTTCTGCCCAGTCAGTCACAGTGCCCACATGGTTCGCCATCGCTTCGACTGCGGAGATGCGGTCGACCCACTTCCCATTCGGACAGCTCGTAGCTGCTACAATTGATCGAAAGCATGCATCGGAGCGTACGGCTCACGCTGGCGCTCGTGGCGCTTAGCGCTCGGACTGCCGCTGCGCTCGACGTGAGCGTGTGCGGCGACGCCACCTACGCGCTGTCGGAGGCGAGAGGCGCGCTGTGCTCCGGCGCCGGCGCGGCGCCCGCCGGCACGGCCTGTCCACTGCGAGGCGATGCGGCGGTGGCCGACTGCCACGAGGGTCTGCCGTCCTACGCGGCCGGGGCCTGCGTGGCGCCAGAGGACGCCGAGTGCCGCATCGTGAACGGCGACACGTGGGGCTGCGTGCTGCCGTCCGTCGGCTGCGGGGCCGGCGCGACGCCGGCGGCTACTCCAGCAGTGACGGCGCCGACGGAGAGCCCCACGTGCCCCACGTGGGAGTTCGACGGACAGGACGACGTGGTGGACAGCATCGACACGAGCGCGGCCTTCGACGGCAACGAGGACTACGACCAGAGCTGGTTCGCGCAGACCACGCAGGTGACGGAGCTCTACGACTGTGGCGAATTGCCGGCCACGACGCAGCCGCCGACCACCAGTGCGCCCGAGTCCGACGCACCCGGGACGGCCTCTCCTGTGACGGAATCGCCAGCAACGCTGGCTCCTGTGACTGTTTTGCCAGGAACGGCGGCGCCTGCGACTGAGTCACCTGTGACCCAGTCTCCTTCTACCGAGGCACCTGCGACAGAGTCCCCGACGACGCAGCCTCCATCCACGGAAGCACCAACAACGGAGTCTCCGAGTACGCCGACCGAGACACCGGAGACCGAAGCACCCACCACCGAATCGCCGACAACACAGTCTCCTTCAACTGGAGCTCCAGTGACTGAGTCTCCTTCGACCGAGACACCAGTGACGGAACCTCCTGTGACGGAGTCTCCCGATACGCCAACGCCTGAGACCGATGTACCAGCAACTAATGCTCCTTCTACCGACGTACCAGCGACACAGTCTCCGATAACACAGTCTCCTTCCACTGAAGCACCTGCGACCGAGTCACCGAGTACGCCGACTCCGGAGACCGAGACCCCATCGACATCGATACCAACGCCGACAACGCAGACACCTACCACGCCAACGACGGACACACCAGTCACTCCAGAACCGACGGCAGAAACACCAAGTACGACTTCTCCTAGTACGCAGCTCCCCACAACATCGACTCCCGTATCACCATCACCCACGACCGAGACTCCAGTGACGCCGTCTCCAAGTACCGAGACGCCCGTGACCACAGCACCAACAACCCCGGGGCCCACGACCGAAACGCCCGCGACCACAACACCGACAACGCCAGAGCCCACGACCGAGACGCCCGTGACCCCAGCTCCCACAACGCCAGAGCCCACGACCGAGACGCC
>JAABLL010000786.1:0-11807 GCA_012295475.1 Phytophthora gonapodyides | reverse complement strand
GGGGTCCTGCATCAAGTGACGTGTCGATAAGGCGGAGTGAAGAAGTCCCATCGGCATCCTGTGAGCTGTCATCGATAGCTTTGGCATATAGTTGAAGTTAAGCAAACCAACACGAGGATCACTCCCGCACGAATGAAATACCTCACAACTCCTTGCAAACTTCCGATGGATGCATGGCGTTGCCGCACTTCCCCCCCTGGTCATCGGGTGCCGACGGGTTCGTTGCCATCGTTTTGGCTTCGGGTGAATTCCTGGCTCATTATTTTTGTCGTGCTCAACTTGGCACTTCCGCCAAACGTGCTCGCTTGTCATTCCAGCTTCTGACACCTCGCACTTAAGGCACACAACAAGCGATGAACCCCGAGTCGGACGCAAGTAATGCAGCCCCTGTCATGAAGGATCTGAGGAGGAAAAGGGTGTTCCAGCGGCGACTGCATAACCAGCTTTCCGAATCCAGAATGCTGGAAGTGCTTGATCGCAGCCTTCGGAGTAGTGCTGAACATGGACGGCATTCCGCCAGTCTGAGCAACCAAGAGCAGGAGGAACAAGACAACAGCGTCGACCAAGAAGAAGAAGAGGAGCAAGAGCTCGTTTGCGTGTCAAAGATGGTCCGGATGGCCGACCCGGTACTTGCCGTTCCAAAGAGCTCGGAATTTCAAGTGGGCGGAGTACTGAAGACTGTGCGCTACATTCACATGCAACGAGCCATTCAACCTGTGCAGAACGAGAACCAGACCGAGCATTGATCCAACGCCAGGCAGCCAAAACCAGCCAACAGAATGCTATAACTTAAACAGCGGAGTTTGGGGTGGCATTATCTATCTTTCACCTGTCATACGCCCCCACCTCTATCTCCACATTCCTCTTCACAAAACCGTCGTCTTCAACTCGACCTCCGCGTCTTGCACGAACTGCTCAAACTTGTTGGGATAGAAGTTCGTCCCTTCAAACGTCTCGTCTCGGCACAATTTCTCGAGCTCCTCTGCTACCTGTAAAAGTACACGTCAACCAGCAGAGAGAAGATTTATTAGCCAAGCATCGAGCGACGTGTCTCATCATTGCTGCCAGCCGTACCTTGAGATACTCTTGCGCTAACGGGAACGATGTGTGCATCTCCACCGACACGTCGGTGGACGTAATGTAGCCGGAGCTGGACTTCTGCGCCATCTTGGCGAGACGCTCGGCCACCTTGTCCTCGCGATGTGAGTCTGTTTGCAGCACAATAAGTCCGCCAGGAAACGTCCGCACACTGTATCCAAGACTCAGCTTTTTCTGCAGTAAGGCTGCGTGGTACAAGTCGTCGGGCGAGATGAGCTCCACGCCACGTGCTCGATTGAACATGCAGTAGATGTCCGAGAGGGTCATGATGCCTCCGTTTCCCGGCATCTGGTCACTCAGATACTCGGCAAGTTGCCGTGCAAGCTGTTCGTAGTATGCGGCGCCAGCGTTCTCTCGCGTCACGGGGCTGGTGATACCCATGTCCAGCATGAGCGAGCTGAGCTTGTTGATATCCTCCTCTTTCGACGTCGGCGCTCCCTCCGCCGCGTCGACGGCTTTCTGCGTGTCCACATAGCGCTCAATCAAGCCCACCATGTCTCTGGCCTTCATCATCAAGTTGGCCAGGTCGGAGAACGCCGCCGCGGCCAGATCCGTCGTCTCCTTCTGCGTCTCCTGCTGACGCCGCATGATGCCGGCGATGCCTGCGTCTGCAGCATTGAACTGCCTCTTGACGAGCCGTCTATCCGCCAGATGACTGGGCTGTGTGTCCCTCCACGCCTTGCGCTTGAGTGAGGCCTCCAACGGGTTGAAGAAGTCGTCGCGCCCGCCGTCCTTGAACGAGAGCTTCAGGAACGACGTGGCGAAAGGCGGCGCGCGCGTCGAGATGTCCACCCGCACCTTGGCGGAGCGTTGCAGGAAGCCCGCCTCCTTGACGATGCGGGTGATCCACTCCAGCGGCACGAAGAAGGCCACGGGAGGAGAGCTGGACTCGTCCATGTAAAAGAGGCGGTGCGTGGTGACCGAGCAGCGGCCGTGCATGTGCCGCGTCTTGAGCGTGCGGTCGTACAGCCCGATGTGCTCCTCACTGTAGATCTCCACCTCATTGCCGAAGAGCGCGGGGCGTCCAGCAGCCGTCAATGGCAGCGCTGTAAGCAGAAAACGAGGTTAACGGAGGCATTGATACACTGAGGTTGCAACGTGCAGTAGGAGGCCTACTCTGCAGCAGATCCAGCACTGAGACGTTGGTGAACGTCTGGTGGCCATGGTGACTGCCGCTGCGGGGGGCTGAGCCCGACGTGGGCGCGCTGGAGCTCACGGAGCGCGGCGACAACGACGCTTCGCTCATGGAGGAAGGGGGGGTTGACTCACAACTGGTCGGATGGAGCCACGTGACGTTTGAAGCCATATCGGTTTGGACGGGGAGACAGCTCGAAAAAACTATTTTTTAACCATTGTTGCATCTGCCAGCGAAGAGAAGATCATGAAGGCTCCAGTTGTTGATGCTCGAGAAATTCCTGTGGAGTGGATCGTTCAAGAGTTCCAGCGATACTGCGGGCAAGGCTGTCCCGTTAGAGACGTTCAAGAAGAGGTGTTGACGCCCTTCGAGGAGGAGTACGGGACGCTGGTACAAGCGAGCTGGTGGGGTGCGTGGACGTCGTACTTGACCCCGACGCAGCAGTTGCAGTTCTCGACGAGTGGCGGGGTTGACTGTACGGCGAATCCTCTCGTCTTAGGGTGCGATGGGCTTTTGGTGCTACTGGTAGGGATTCTCGCGACTCTGGTTGCGCTGAAAGCTGGCATTCGTAGCTTTCAACGCGTCACGGAGCGGCAGAATCGGCAGAATCGGCGAGCTATTAGCGGGCATTCTTCCTAGCTACGGTCAATGTTTGCCTCCAATGCAAGCAAAGTACAGTACATGCTGCTTGACGCTTTCGCCCATGCCACTTTTTTAATGTTGGACTTTGTATGGATCAAGTTGAAGTGCATTTCAGAGGTTACACTTTTTACCTCATTTCACCCGCCGACCTTCCGTTTCAAGCCTCACACAAGAGCGCTGGTGCTTATGATCCTCCATGCAAATCCGCCGCTTGTACCTGCGGTACTACCCACCAGCACTGCGGCTTGAATACGTTCACTCCAATGGCCAAGTGGGCCTCAAGACTATCGACCTGCCACATCTCAGCGCCGAGTCCAACATTGCGCTGGTGGCGCAGCAGCTTATGGACCAGGACAAGTTGCTCACGAAGCCCATGGTATCCAAGGTCAAAGAACTGCTTCACCGACTCGTCGACAAGCACCTCCAGCACGCGAGTCGCCAGCAACACAGTGTTTTTCGTGCGCAGTCCGTGCTACGACCTCACTCGCTTCCGATGACCAACATGGCCTGCAGCAAGAGCGCCAAGCTAGTGGCGACGAGCAGCTACGACAAGACTATCCGGTTGTTGAGACCGTTTGATTCACCGAAGGCGCTGGCCTCTTCGTCTTTCAGTAGCAAGCACTGCGAGAAAGAAGTCGCGACGTTAACCGGGCATGAAGGAGTGGTGTTTAGCTTGGCGTTCAACAAACCCCATGCGACTCGATTGCTCTCGGGCTCATTCGACAAAACGTGTCGACTATGGGATGTACAGACAAAAGCGGCTATTGGAGTCTATCGAGGACACACCAGGGAGGTCGTGGGAGCAGTGTTTGCACCTGGATCCAGTAGCAGTAGCTGCTTTGCTAGCTTTTCGATGGATGGGTCTGCTGTCGTGTGGGATATTGAGACGGAAAGCCCGCGGCTAACGCTTGAAGGCCATTCGGCGGAGGTGTCGTGCTTGGCTTTTGATTCCACGGAGACTAAGCTCCTTGCCACTGGTTCCTGTGATTCCACCGTAAGGCTCTGGGATACTCGCTACGGTGGTTGCTTCCGATGCATCAAGCTCCATGACGCAGACATATCAAGCGTCTCCTTCGACTACAAGGCAAACACTCTGCTTTCGTCGTCTGTTGATGGCTCGTGCAAATTGTGGGACGCCCGTGCTGGAAAAAGCATTTACGATTGGAATGACCACCAAGGCCACGAGGTGAATCACGCCGCGTTCAACGCCTCCGGTGCGCTCGTGGTTTCGTGTGGCTCGGACGGGAAGGCATTTATCTACGATACACTCACGGGTACAAGGCGGTGTACTTTGGCCGGCCATCGCAAGGCAGTCAATAAAGTTTGCTTTAGTATGCAAGGCCTGCAAGTTTTAACGGCTAGCGCCGATGGAACCGCTCGAGTGTGGAACGCTTTCTCCGGAGAGTGTCTGCAAGTCCTGCACGGTCATGACGCAGACGTTTTCGACTGCAGCTTCAGCTACGACGGCAGCGTTGCTCTCACGGCTTCGGTTGATAGTTATGTGCGCGTATGGCAACGGGAAGACGGAGTAAATTGACCTGAGTTGTCATAATTACCACAAAAGTTAAAGTTTTCTGTTGTGAGAATTTTGAAGTATAGAAAACAAGACAATGCAATTGCAAGACAGTCGACCGATGAAAAAAGTAGTTAAGGGTGCGTCGTAGAAGTAGCAGCTATAGTAAGGCGGCAAGCAAGTGTGGAAAGAGTAGCGAGCGAGCCTATCGAGATCTGACGCCACCGGGCCCAAGCAAACTGACTGCGAGACTTAGCAACAGCCCTTCTTCACGGGTGCAGGTTTTGCGTTGAGGTTGACGCTGTCCTTCTTGTGCGGGCCGCCCTCTTCCATGAGTCGGTTCTTCACTTCGCGCGCGATCTCGATGAAGCCGCCCTCCACGTTGATATTGTTCTTGGCGCTCGTCTCGAAGAACTTGACGCCGTACTCGTCAGCTAATGCCTGGCCCTCCTCCGTGCTTACGACCTTGTCGTCCGTCATATCGCACTTGTTACCGATGAGGATCTTGTTCACGTGCACGTCGGCGTGCTGCTGGATCTGGCCCACCCAGTTGCGGATGCTCTGGAAGGACGCGCGGTCCGTGACGTCATACACCAATAAAATACCCTGCGCGCCGCGGAAGTACGACGTCGTAATGGTGCGGAAGCGCTCCTGGCCGGCTGTGTCCCAGATCTGCAGCTTCACCTTCTTGTTGTCCAGCTCTATGTTCTTGATCTTGAAGTCGATGCCGATGGTCGTGATAAACGTCGGTGAGAACGAGTCGTTCGCGTAGCGCAGCAGCAGACACGTCTTGCCGACTCCTGGAGCAAGGGGGTCGAGAACCACCATCAGCACTCCGTTTATCTTAAAAACAAACTTAATGCAAAGACAGCAACGCACCGCTGTCGCCGATCATGAGCAGCTTGATCTGCATGTCGAAGGGGTTTTCATGACGAGCCATCTTGAAGAGTTACCGATCTGCAGCACCAATTCAGAAGAAAAAAAAGATCACAATTCTTAGCTAGAGCTCCGATACGCTTGTTTCTCCCTCCCGGGCGGCGGCCTCGCCTCCCCAGCTGCAATATATCTTCCGCTACGCGCCTTATCCTGCGTCGAACAGCTAAATCCTCGCTCGGACGACGCAAGAGAAGAGTACGGACGCGGCGGAAGAAAGGTATCCTGACGATGGAGGGGGGGAGGCCGCGCCGCAGGAAAAACGGAGACGCGCACTGTTACCTACACGGGCGGAGGCTGGAGTGAAGGCGATACGAGATGGCGGGGCGGCGGCTGCGTTCTCTTCTCGCACTGCGCAGCTCGTCGGTTGTTGAGTTATTTTCCGTCTCCCCCCAAGACTACGTAACGTATAGAAAAGGGTCTTCTATAAGTAGCCACCAAGATGGTGTGGCGCGCCACTAACTTTATGTTCACATACACCAAGTGTACCTTGAAGCCGACCCGGCAAAAGGTCAGTTCCACATTGGCAAAAACGAACCGACACCTTCACGCACCATGACCATCAGTCGTACGTGTATTGCTCGCGTTACCCACCTAGTTGATGCAATTGCCAGTGCTGGGCCTTTTGCTGTTGTTGTGGACTCGCCGACTGACGGTCCCGCGTGTTGTGGCGTCGTCATGCGCAGCCAAGGACGCGACGGACAAGCCCAGCATCGACGACTTCGCGCAGGGCAAGTCCCTGGGCGAGGGCAACTTCTCGCGTATCGTGGAGGCCACGCACAAGGCCACAGGTGAGGCCTTCGCGCTGAAGGTGATCGAGAAGCAGCGTATCAAGCGGCTGCGGCTTCGCCACCAGAACATCTTCAATGAGATCAACATGGAGAAGGATGTGCTCAACCGACTGCGCCATCCGAACATCATCCGTCTGTACCAGACGTTCCAAGATGACTGCAATTTGTACTTCCTGCTGGAACTGCTGGACGGCGGAGAGCTGCTTACCAACCTGCTGCACGAGGGCCGCCAGCTCGGGATGGACGAAAGCCTCGCGCGCTTCTACTTGGCCGACGTAGTTAACGCCGTCGAGTTCATGCACGCGAACCAGGTACTGCATCGCGACTTGAAGCCCGAGAATATGGCGGTCTGTAAGGATACGGGCGGCCACCTGAAGCTCCTCGACTTTGGAACTGCCAAGAACCTGACCGATACGACGCTCAACGGGCCCAGCTTTGTCGGCACGCCGGAATACATGCCCCCGGAGACGATCGACAACAAGGAGCCCACCTATGCGAGTGATATGTGGGCGTTTGGCTGCATCCTCTACCAGCTTCTGACAGGAGAAACGCCGTTCAGCGGTGGCAGTGCCTACCTCACCTTCCTGCGCGTTCAAGACGGAAACTACTATGTGCCAGACTACCTCTCCGGTGAAGCCAAAGACTTGATCAGCAAGCTACTCCAAAAAGACCCCAAGTTGCGGCTCGGAGGCACCCAAGCTAACGCAATGAGCGCGGTCAAAGGTAAGGGAATCAGTGCCTTTACCCTGTCTTCGCAGTAGTGTTCTAACTCTCAAGTCCGTTGCCCATTTGCTTGTTTAGCTCACCCGTTCTTCGAAGGCATCGACTTCGACAATCACATGCAAGCAAGACCGCCTACATCACAGTTCTGTGGGGAGCCACTGTTTCCTCTCGTGAAAGGCCTTGCTAAGGTGGAGAAAGCTCGCGACGCTGACCACCCGCTGGATTTCAACGGAGATGCCTTGCAGGAGCAAGTTGAATCCCTGTCGGCGCGCGACAGGAGCATCCTCATGCACATTCTTCGGCGCAAGCAGATACTGCACCTACCAGGTGAGTGTGGAGCTACATTGATTTAGTGTGAACAGTTCACTGACTACTATTGCTGCGCAAAAGGAATGTACCCCCGGTTCTTCAGCTCTGTTAGCCATGGTCGGTGCTTGTACGCCTGTGACCGAGGGTTCGTAGGCTTCACGCACGATCTCCAAAACAAATGGAGTGACAACTTCACTTTCATGCAGGTAAGTAGCGTGTCTTGTTCATTGCCTCAACTGCATCGGATTTTCACGCGTTCTTATGAATGATTCTGATAGTTGGCTGGACCGAAACTGGGTCATGCGGCAGCCTTGAGTGAAGCAGACAGCCGAGGGGGTTCAACGTGGGAAACGGAATCTGCCGCGTTCCTGCAAGCGATTGAAGTCATCAACGCTCAACGACCTGCCTTTGTTGTGATCTGCGGAGATTTCGTCAACGCAAAACCGAGTCAAGAGTTCTACGACGCCCAAGTTGCTGATTTCCAGGAACTACTGAACCAAATCATCCCTCAAACCCGACTGGTAAAATGCACCAGTTTCCGTTTTGAACGAGCGCTGGCTAACGCTGTCTTGCTATAGGTCTTTGCTGCTGGTTCAGGCGAATTCGAGTCCCAGGAAGAATTGGCGAAATACCAACGACACTTTGGCGACGCCCAATTCAGTTTCTGGTTAGTAAAACCAGACTGTTGCCACTTGCACATTCAATTCTAACCTCCGTCGTTGTAGGTTCGGTGGAATCAAGTGCATTGTGGCCAACACGACGATACTTTGCCTCGAAAAGGACTTCCCAGAGGAGGTGGCAGCTCAAACAGGTGCGATCATTCGTGGTTAATGAACATTTGATGGGATACTGAGCAAGAGCAAAACATATTTGTGCAGAGTGGATGACCAAGGAAGTCGAAAACGGAAAGCTTTGTGCTCGCGGAACGGTGGTCATTTCCGCCCACTCGCTCTGCCCCACTCCCCATGTTGGTGCATCCAGCACACAAGAAAACAACAACGACTGCGCAACGTACGTTCAAGCCCCCGAGCAGGTTGGTATTCGACGCTTCATGCATGTGACCTCGTAAAATCACAGCTATTGACGCTTGTTTGTGCCGTTCAGCTTCGTGCGAAATATTGGGACATGCTTTGCAATGGCCAGGTGTGCCAAGTCGTGAGTGGAAGCTCTCCAGCCAACTCCGTCACGAGTGTCGTGACGAAAGCGGCTGAAGAAGAAGCAGACGAATACAAGTGCGAGATCGTGTCCTGCAAAGCGCCGTGGGGAGGAGCCTCGAGTGTTGTTCACCACACCGAGGTTTCTCAGGGTGGCGTCGTCACTAAGGCTTTTCATGTGGAGAGTTCAAGCACTGGCGTCAACTTGGCCACCAGCGCAACAACGAAACACAACTCGCTCACCCCTGAAGAAGAAGGCCAAGAAACGATCTTGGCCGCTGAAATGGTGACACTTGACGTTGCCTCGGCTCGCAAAGAGGAGTGAAAGCGCTGAAACGTCATCGTCAAGGCACCAGAAAAAAGCTATTACGTAGTAAAACCAATAATTGAACACAAAAATGCTGATATTTCTCGTTATCATCGCTGGATGCTGTTCTTCCACATGCGATTGGATCCGACATGGACGACACTTTGGCTCGCTCGCTCGCAGGGATTCATAAAAGTTGGTCGCTCTTTGGTCTCGTTGACCAAAAGCTCAAACGACGTCGCTGCGTGGACGCACTCACAGCAAACTGTCCTGTTCGTCCTCATCGTCCTGGCTCTCTTGGTCATACTGACTCATGCGGATGGACACACGGCGGATCTGCGCGGCGCGGTTGGCGCGGTCGTAGCGCTCGCGACTGCGCTGCTCGTTGCGCTTCTTCTGCACCACCACGCCCATCATCATGGCCACCAGCACAGCCACAAGTGCGAAGATGCCCAGCGCCTCCTCGTACGACGGCGGGTTGTACTCCAAATTGCTCGTAGGCGTCGCCTTGACGTTCTCCGTCTGCACAGCCAGCGTCTGCGCCGTCTCCACATCAGCTGCCGCAACTTGCAGTCGCACATTGGCAGCAGCCAGCGTCGCGGCTTGGCCGTCAAAGAAGCTCTCCATCTTCTGGTCCACGGCCTTGAGCAGCTGGAACGCCTCACTCTCCTTCTCGAGACGGGGCGCCAGCGCCGCCACCTCCAGCGCCACTTGACACTCCGCCGTAGTAGCAGCGTCAGTCTGTCTCGTGACGTCCAGCGCACTGGTCTCCACCTGTCGGGGAAGTAGCCCTTCTCCGTCTCCGCTCTGCAGCGTCTGCAGCAGCTCCTCACAAGCCCCCTGCTGCACCGTCAGCACGCTCTCGTGTGTAGCAGCTTCATCCTCCGGCGTGAGCGACACCGCCAGCAGCTTGTCGCCGTCCAGCGCAACAGCCGCACGGGCCAGTGACACGTTGTCAACGCCCTTGGCGCTCAGCAGCTGCGTCAGCTGCTCGTGCACGCTACCAGCGACGTCAAAGGCGTCGTTGAGGTCAGAGGACACCGCCCCCTTCACCGTCAGGTACAGTGCGCAGCCATCGCCGCTCGCGGCCTTGGATAGCTGCAGATTGCCGCGGAAAGACGCGCTGGAGGGCAGCAGACTCGACGCCAGCGCGTCGCTGGAGCTCGGTAACTGCGTCACGGCGTGACAGGACGCAGAGGTGGTGTACACGAGGTCCACGGCCACGCGCAGCGGCTCGGCGGACGCCTCAACACTTCGGAACATGCTCAGCATCGTAGGCTACAAAGGGGGGATTGAAGTGATAATGGAGAATCAGACTGCGTTGATGGATACGTGGTCCAATCTTTTCATTACAGAATGCTTTGATTGGTCGAAAGCACGCACTTCAACTGGCGGGTTTTGACCTATCAAACGAAGGTTATGGAGACGATATCGCTGGCGGAGGCGGCGGCGCATGTGGGGAAGAGCGTGCGCTTCATTGCGGCCGTGCAGCAGGTCGCCAAGGGCAAGAGAGTGTTGGTAGGACGGCAGCGCGTCCAGGTGTGTCATGTGCTTCATGTTGGGGACGCCACGCGCCAGTTCTTCAAGGTCACGTGCTGGGGCGAGACGCCGCCCTCGTTGATACAATCCACGTTGGCGGCTGAATCGGACGGAGACTCGGACCCCATGCAGCTGTCCAGTACCGACGCGATGCTGCGAGTCGGGGACATCGTCCTCTTCTCCTTTTGCCGTATCAAAGCCTACCGTGGCAACGTGGAAGCGCAGTTCGTGCTGCGGAATGATGAGGCGGCGACGTCCTCGACGGTGCAGCTGCTGTATCGTAAGGACCGGTACTTCAGTACCCGAGACGTTCCGCTGAAGGATCTGTATCCAATGATTGAGTGGTACAAGCAGCACTGCAGAGAGCTCGTTGAGCAGGAGGCGTCGCCGTCGACTGTTTCCCAGAAGAAGAACAGGTCGACAATCAAGGACCTGCGGGAGAATATGGTCGCGTCGGTTGTGTGCAAGTTACGGACACCGAACGATGGTGCAACTGGAACTGGAGTTGCTTCGGAGCTGGATGGCGTGCTGCTGTGTGAGCTGGTGATGTTTGACACTGCGAAAGACGCCATGACGGTGAACTTTTGGGACCAGCATGCTGAGAAGCGGTTCGTTGCACGGCTACTGGAACATCAAGGAGCGGTTGAGATTGACGGCGTCGTGGTGAGCCTTCAGGCGCTGTCTAATCGACTGCTAGCGAACACGACACCGCATACGACGTTCCATCTACTGGAACCAGACGACGCAGAGTCAATCGAATTGGAAAAGAGAATCGCTGGGTCGGCAAACCAAGTGCAGAGCAGAACGTTGTTTACGAAGACAAGCGGTCCCACAACCTTCGCTACGCTAGAAGAGCTCGAAGGAGCTTCTTTCGACGGAAAGGCTACTTTGGAGAATGTTCGAGTCGAGCAAGTGTGTTTGGGCCGCAACTTTGGGAGCGAATCGAGCTTTGTAGCGAAATATGCCCATCGATTAGCAGAACGGTACTGCACAGGGTGCGATCAAGCTCTCTGTGAGCTTCCTGGCCAGGATAGATCTGCAAAGCAACCTCGCTTCGGAGTTTGCATCAATAATTGCAAAACTCGACGGGGTAGTACTGCACGTGCTCCTTGCGGCTGGAGATATCGCCAGTTTGCGATGGTTCTACGTGACTCTCGCAACGAGCGAGTGCAGGTTGAAGTGGAGAATCAAGCGATTGTGGAAATCGTGGGCAATATCGAAGCTCAAGTGCTAATGGAATCTACCGCAAGTGAGCCCCCAGGAAGTTCCTCATCGAGCACTCCGTTTCACGTGGCTTCCGCTGTGGCTTCGCTGCTCAACGCTCTGGTTGAAGATGCCACTCAACGGTTCGACGCTGAGCTCCTGTGCGCAACAGTGAATTCCAGCAACTGCATCAGCCAAACGGGCGACAGCTATCAGGATTCGAGCCACGAAGATGCAGCTCGTCGGCATTTTAGCCTCCTTTCACTGGTTCCAAGTGATGCATTTTCCGTATGACGGTTAGCTGAAATGTGAACGCACAACGTGGGTAGAACGATTTTATGTATTTGTTTTACTGGGATAGCCTGGAAGGCTAGGGACAGCCAAAATCATGTTAATTCGTCGTGGTAACTGAAGCCGGTAACTGAAGCCGGTAGCTGAAGCCAGTAGCAGCCTGTAGCTG
>JAABLL010000785.1:0-11813 GCA_012295475.1 Phytophthora gonapodyides | reverse complement strand
AATAAAAGTATGGGTTCAAAACATCACGCGAAAACGTGACAGACGGACGGAGACCAAACTGGAGTTGATTTTTAGATATTGTGTTACTGTCCTCTGTTCGAAGACGAACTCTAATAACCATCCTAGCAAGGCATTTGCATCCCGACTAGTGCTACGCTACTCCATCCTTCTCTATCTCACTCCTGCCGTCGAGTCTCCTGGTATGCCTCCAATGCTCCACATCACTCTCCATCCTCTCCTCCACGCCGGCTCTCCACCGATGAGCTGCTGCTGCCATCGTGTACTCCTCAGCTATACTGCGCCTTCCGTCCATAGCTGTGTTGGCCAACCAATCCGCCGTCTTATTAAACTTCCGATAATGATGAGACCAACTGGCGACCTGGCAAATATCCGCTAATTTGCTCGTGTCCTGGTACCATTGTTTGAGCCGCTGCGCCTTCAGCGCCTTCCGCGTCTGCATCAACCGCAGTATCATTTGGCTATCGCCCACTACATGCAGCCCTCTCCACCCCAGTCGAACTGCGTGCTCCAACAGCCGGTGTAAACCGACAAACTCTGCAACATTGTTGGTGGTGTCCGCCCTCCCCAAGGCCGTCGCCGCCGCCCACAAGGGCCTCCATCCACTGCCTTCCGTATCGACCTGCACCACTACACTGCCGCTCCCTCCTGGTCCCGGGTTGCCTCGAGACCCCCCGTCAAAAAAACCAACGCGCAGTATGCTGTCTGGTTGAGTTTCCTTCACGGGCACAGCCTCCCTGCACCATCGTCGACAGATCTCTTCCGCCACGCGCGACCTCGTGATCTTGCTGCCCGTCAACGGTAATAGGCTCATTCTGTAGCGTATATACGCTTCTCGCGTCGCAGCCTCTGTCCTCATCGTGGTTGCTGAGAGGCTGAGTTGGTCGCTGTCTGCTTCATGTATTCTATCGACATTCCAGCGCCATATCGCCGTTACAGTCACTGCCACCCCCACTACCCACATTTCGCTGGCGGTTCGCTGCAAGTCTCCCCACTTATCTACTCCCTCTGTGTGTCTCCATTGCACCAGCCATTCTGGGATTCGTTTGAGGCGACATGCGAAGATCTCGTTCAAGGCCTCCTTATTATCTGCTGTCGTTTTTAGCGGCGCCATTCCCCACCTGCCGCGTAAAGCCTCCCAGAATTGCCTTGCCTCAGGACATTCCCATATCAGGTGCATCGTGCCGACGCTCGCATGACTCCCGCATCCTGGGGCCATGCATCTATAACCTTGGTCGACTCCAGCCCACAACCGAAGACGATTCATCTTGAGTCTGTAAAGATTCTGCGTTTGGTAAGCCGAGACCCCTACCATTCGGTACAACCTCTTCCATGTGAGATGAGAGAGCGCTTTGCTAACCCCTACATTCGCTGCGTCCGTGGTCGCTGTCCTCTCCACCCTGTCCGCTGCAATTTGTACGTGCCTTTGTCGGTTGATGAGCTTCTTGTACCCCTTTCGGGTTTGCTTCCATCGCCGATTCCCCGTCCACAGAGGCCGCATCCTGGTCAACCAGGGATGCGGCGCCACTATCACACTCGCCTCCTCCATCTGTAGCTGCTTGGCTACAGCCGCCTGTATCGACTCATCTTCCACCACTTTGGCTGCCTGTGCGCCCCACGTGTGGCTAATTTCAGCGTTGTCCCCGTCCCCCAACTCAAACACGTGATGTGGATCCTCGCCTTGATGTCGGATCGACAAGAGCTTCTCTTCTTCCAGTCTCCCGTATAAAGACGGGAAATTCGCCACGATGCTCAGGCACACCTCCCTGAACGCGTGAGCGACCCTGCTGGTCATCGGGAGAACGTGCGTTAGCGACTGGAATTTGACGGCCCCGTCATTCTCTTTCGATATGCGGATCACCTCCCCCAAATGTGTGTTCGTCGTTGCCGAATAGAGATGTTTGTACTGCTTCCACGTCATTTCGCTTCCCTGCGAGTCTCCCAGCCACAGGTCTCTCAGTTGTAAGGTATGAATTGCCTCCTTTGAGAATCTCCCTCTCATCTCGCCTAACTTTCGCCTCAGCTCCCTCAGCAGATCCTTCGCCACTCCATCACACGTGATCTCCAGTCCCGATCCCGTCCACTGTGACCGGACGCCGTTAGCACATCTGAGCGCCCCTCGCACTTCCTTCATCCCCTCTCGCTCTGCCAGCAGCCCACCTGTCTGCTCGTGGAAGTGCAGCTCTGTCCACTGTCTCCCTGCGTCCCATAGAGTCGACCCCGTTCGTTTGGCCGGCTTGGTGAGGTGCGGTACCAAATGGCTCGCATCTCCTCTGTCTCGGACCTGCAAGATGTCACCAACCAACTGCTCCTGCGGTCTGGTGGTCATCGCCCATACGCCTACTACCATCGCCGCGAGTGCTTTCAGCTCCGTGGCGATGTTGGGTACGCCCAACCCCCCGTCCAATAATGTCTGCTCAGCCCACTGCTTGTGGACCCAGCCCGCTGTTGCCCGTTCCGGTACTCGGAAGGCTGACGCCCACACGTAGTTCCGGATACGGTGATCCGCCTGCTTGATGATGTCCGCCGATGGCCAGGCATGTCGGGCGACATACATCATCTTGGGCACTATTATGGCCGCCGCTATGGCCGCCCTTTGTTGTACTGTGTTTGTCTTTGATTCCGCTAAAGTCAGCCGCACTCGAAGCGCCTGAAAAGCTTTTCTCCATGCTTCCTCCGTAGTTGCACCTGTGCCTGCGATGTGCCCTAGATACCGCACACTCCCCACAACCGCTACTGCCTCCTCAGGTCCCTCATGTGGTAGGCGCGATGGACCGGGCCTGTAAATCTCCGGCGCCTCATTTTCTTCGTCACCTGCCGCCAGATTTACTGCTGCCGATTTGGTCACATTGAGCTGCAGTCCTGAGACCGCCGAAAACCTGTGCACTGCTCGAATCGCAGCAGTCTGCAGGCCTTTGTGTGCAATATAGATTGCCGTATCATCTGCGTAACCGGCGACTTTGAGCTGCTGTATTCTGTCATCTTTGCCCAAAGTAATACCGAGTATCTGCTCGTCGGCCTCCACCTCGTCATATAGCAGATCGACGGCAATGATGAACAATAGGGGCGCACGCGGACAGCCTTGCCTGATTCCGCTAGTAACTTGCAGCTGATCCGATAGATACCCATTCGCCATGAACTTCACCGTGGTGTCCGCATGCATCGCTGCTATCACTGTCAGGATCCTGGGGGGGAATCCTTTGGCCCGCAACACTTCCAGCATGAAAGCCCTATCTAGCGAATCGTACGCTTTTGCGAAATCCAGCAGCAAGACCTGCGCTTGGGAGAGCGTCCCGTTGTTTGCACAGACCACCTTGGCCGCTTCGAATAGGTCAATGGCTTCGTGAATTGTACGCCCTGGTACAAACCCATATTGTCGATGATTGACTAATCTATCCACATACTTCCTGACTCCCCATGCCAGGATCCTTGTGAATATTTTGTAATCCGTATTCAGCAGAGCAATAGGGCGGTAATTCATTGGGTTGGAATGGTCTCTACCCTTGGAGATGCTGAATATGTAAGCGTCCAGGAAGCTCGACGGTGTGTACCCGCTGTCCATGCACGCATTGAAGAGCGTGGTCAAAATCGGACCTAGCACCGCAGCATTGTCGCGATACCATGCATTACTCAGGTCGTCAGGTCCACAGGCCTTGATCAGTTTGCATGCCGCCAGGGCTGCCTGGACCTCGTCTTCTGTTATCTCCGCATCTAAGTCCTCCATCTCCACCGCCTTCCATCGGCGGCTACATTTTGCAATGAAATTTGCCCTGTCAATTGGGTCTCCGCTCCCTCCGTTCAATGTTCGCTCCCAGCTGTCGCGCAATATGTTTGCTTTATCGTCCTCCGTGCGACGCCCCACTCCTTCAATCGGAGTGAGTTTTTTAATTACGTTATCCCCGTATTTCGTGCAGATCCGTTTGTAAAAGCTTTTGGTCGTGCTCTCTGCGCTCCACTCCGTCTTAGCAATCAGCACTCTCTTCTTCAGCGTTCGTCGCACCTCCTGTAGCTGCTGCAGGTTCTCCACTAATTCCTTTCTACGCTGGACGTCTTCGACTCCTCCCTGCAATCCCTTCAGGCGCTCCTTGAGCCGCTTGATCTGCTGCCTGAATCCTGAGGTCATTCTATCTCGCGCCTCTCTTTTCAGCTCTTTCATTTGTGTTGCGATGGTTCCCTTGAAACTCTGCCACGCTGCTATTGTCTCCTGCGGCGTGGCTCCGACCACCGTCCCCCGTAGTTGCTCGAGCCGCTCTGCATTCAGGCTTTTGGTGGCTGCTAACACGTACGCTGGAGGTGGGTACAACTTGGCTCTGGGCTTGGCTCGTACCGGTCCCTCTGGGGCATGTAATTCTAGTAACACTGCCCTGTGGTCCGACCTGCACATCGGCTCCTCCGCAGTCACGCCCCCTACGTATCGGTTGGCCGCTATTCCCACATAGAAGCGATCCAACCTTGCGGACCCTTGTTTCCCTCCGCCGATTTCGTGGAAGTGTGTATGGTGAGCTGCCTGATTCCTGGTCAGTGTGTGCCTGTCCCTGCGTTCGGGGTGATACTCCTCAGCCGGGTCCATTAGCCCCAATTTGTCTAGGAACAGTGTCAGCTCGCTCGCACCAGTGTCTCGCCTACAGTGAGTGCCCACTCGATCTACCTCGCCGTTGAGGACGCAATTGAAATCCCCGCCGCAAATTATATCCATATCGTCCGGGAACTCCATTTCACTCAGCTGTCGAAAAAACTTCACTCGTGAGGCACCGTGCGACGGCGCATAGATATTAATAAATAACACCTTTCTGCCCTCCATTTCTCCCGATGTCATAATGAGATGCTCTGACCAAACATCTTCCCTCCAGCCCGCCATGTTGTGCACCTTTCCGTAAGGGTTCACCAAGATGGCGACGCCAGCCTTCCTGCTGGAGCCCGACGCCCAAAAAGAATAGTGCTGCGCCAAGTTATACTTGAATCCCCACATGGCCACATACTGCCGCGCTGCTCTGCCGTGCTCTTCCTGCATGAGATGGGTCTCCTGAATCATGATCACGTCACGATTTCCCCTCATGTGCTGCTCCTTAAATCCTTGTATTTTGTTCCCGAGGTTGGTCACATGTGTGGCCAGTCCCCGAACGTTCTGGGTCGTGATCCCAATTGTCCTATCTTGTCGGTGCTGAGCTCGCCTGCCTGTGGTAGGCGTTCCCCGACCTCGTTCTCTTCTTGTCCTCTTCAGTCGTCTCTCGTATGCCCTGAAATCCCTTCTCCGTCTTCGCTCATTCTCCTCTTTGTTCACCTTGTCGTAGAATCGGTGCATGCTCGTTTGCTGCCCCCTCTGCCCTGTCATGACCGTGCTGCCATCCTCCTTCACAGCCTCTCGCTCTCCTCCACCTCCTGTGCCTCCTGTAGATGGAGTCACCGTGTTAACTCAGGTCGCCCAGCTCCCTCCGCCCGTTCGTGACCTCCTTCGTTTCCCGTCGTACCTCGTTGGGCCCACTTTGGTTCGTGTCGTCGGTAGTACGTGATTCAGCTCGCTGACCCTCCTTGAGACCGCTGTCCGCAAGGTCTGGCTCCGGTGCGTTTCTTTGATCTGAATTGCCTCCACCGTGGGCTGCACCTGTGCTGCCAGCGCGCTGAGCTGTTCCCATCCGGTCCTCGCTCGCAACCTGAACCAGTGTCGCCCCCTCCTGCTCGGTGGAGTCCGAGCTGTCGTTCGACTGGACGGCATTGGTCGCCTGTACCGTACTCCTCTGCTCCTCGACATGCACTAAGTAGCCCGCTTGTGCTCGGGTTCTGAAGCTGAGTAGAGCAGCCGCCGCGGCCTTGGCCGTTTTTGCGATGTCATATTCGACACAGTCCATTGTTTTCCAACCGTGCTCGCTGAGGATCCTGTTGCGCACAGTGGCGAAGTTCGCGAGATTCTTGGCGTACCGCTCGTGCTCTCGCGTGGGGTAGTTAACCGCTCTGAAATGGTTACCCGTTGTGCTCCAACGTAGGATCATCACCGGCGGTCGTATCCCGGCCGCGATAAGATCCTTTAGCAGGGCCAGCGCCTGTGCCGTGGGCACTGGGCAGACCGTGCCTGTTTCCACTAATTCGCCCTCCGAGTCCTTGATGTTGTGATAGGCATAGGCTTGCATCCTGACCTGGCCGTCCTCCAGAGCATCCAACACGTATAGTGTTTCGCGCGCATGTATGGCCATGGCTTTCAGGTGCATCGGCCGCACCCAGAAGTGCATGGGGACGGCCGCTCTCACCGTCGTGGCCCTCTGTTCAGCCAAGTGATTGGCGACCGCTGCTAAACGTTCCGCGTCGGTCATCGATGGCTCCTTTGCTCCCCCACATGCCTCGGCTTCCGTTCGTAGTTCCTCCCTGTGGAGGGTCGCCTCCTCCTGCAGGTTGGCGATCATCTCGTTGAGTACACGCTTTTTCAGCAAATTCGCATGCGTAACCACCGCCTTGGACGGCAGCGTCAGTCCTTCTGCGTTGTTGTAAAGCGCTGCGTAGAAGGCGATCCACCCGCAGTGCCCATTCGCAGCGACATCTACTTCGGCGCCGCCCAAGGTCTGCAGCCATTTCTCCAGAGGTGCCCCCGTGTCGTTGGAGGCAGTAACTTTCATGAGAGCGAAACCGCTAGCTTCCTCGGCATCTGTCCATCCTTCTCCCTCCTCCTCGCGTTGGCTTTCGTCATGGAGCGTGCTCTGGTGCTCCGTACTCTCCGGCAAAGTGCCCCCATCGTCTGCGCTCCTCATCTCCTCTACTACTCGGCATGTGTCTTCGTCAGTCGTACCCGTGATCGCCGTCACGTATTCGTACATGAACTTTTGCATAGTCATCTTGCCTCCTGTCCGCGACGTCGCTGCTGTACTCCGTCGTTTCGGGGACAGTGAACGAGCCTTGGTTGCGGTCCTTGCCTCCGTCGGGTCAGATCTCTCCTCCTCCACAGCGTCCGCTTCCCTCCCGTCCGGCCACTGCTGGTCCGCCCGCCGCTTTGGGGAGTGCGAGACTCTTCTCTCCTTCTCTGCCGACCTCGTCCCTCCCCTCTGAGGTCTGCTCCGCCCCCTCCTTTCGGTTTTCCGCCGCTCTTCTCGTTGTAGCATCTGGTCCTTGAAGATTGCACTGCGCGCCCTGCCCTCCGTCTTACGTGGACTCCTTGATGGACTCCGGGATCGTCGCTCCGTTTCCACTTGGTGATTCGGTGAGCAGTCTACTCCGACCGTGAAGCCTTGTCCCGCCGGCGACTCCTCCTTCTTTGCGTCTGCCTGCGCAGTGGCCGTCGTTAAGTCTGGCCTGGGCTCGGTTGTCTCCATGTCCAGCATGTCCTGATCGTCTGCCCCGTCCCCATATTCCGGAGTCACTGCGGAGGCGCTGCCGCTGTCCTCGTGGCTCAAGTGGCCTGGGTTGTCCGTCCCCAAATCCTGCCCCTCCAGAAGTGACTCCTTGGCTGTTTCGACAATTGCCGACCTGGGAGCCTTCTCCGCTTCGGCCCGCGTCCCTGTCGAGTCGTCCGCTAGCCTCGACTGCCCTGCCGACTCCGCCTCCTGGCGTGGTGCGTCCGTGGACAGCTTCCGCTCCGTCCTTGCCGGTGACTTTGAGCGTGTAACCGCCCCCGCATCTGCTCCCTCGTTCCCTTCGCGCCTCAGCTTTCTTTCCATCTGCATCATGGCATTGTCGGAGGCTTCGGCTCCCTTCTTTCCTTTGCCCTCTCGGCGTGCCTCCGCCCGAGGTGCTTCCGCCGTGTGCGTGAACTGCGACCGCTCCTTCTCCTTGTTGTCCTCCTCAACCTTACAGGTCCTCGTGGGGTGCTCAGGCGACAAGCACGACCGGCATGGCCAGTTGACGTTGATGGTATAGTGATGCAGCACCAGTTCCTGATCCCGCAAGACAATGTAGCTCTTGTTGGACAGCACTCCTGGGCATCCTTCTGCCCGGACTCTCACATGCCACTGCTTTTCTTGCAATCCCCCAGCCGGCAGGATGGTATGCTCCAAGGTCTGAACTTGAAGCCCCATGGCTTCCGTGAGGAAATGCAGCAATTCCCGTGACGAGAGCATGCCCTTGTGCACCTCGACCACGAACGCGTAGTAATCCAGCCTTACGAGCTCGTGCGTCCGCTTGGCTCGTTCCCTGATCTGCTCATAATCGACCAACTTCAGAGACCTGTTGGCGAAAGGAAGCATCCAACCTTCCCACTTGGAAGCCGCTGCCCGTCCTTTGAAAGTCACTTTGAGCTGTCTCGTGCGCATGTCCAGGCTGATGCGTGAGCTTTCTGCCTTGAATTCCTCAATCTTCTGCTTGTGTGCAGTCGCTGCCTCCGGTCCTCCTGCGATGAGGGCCAACACTGCGCTCGTAGGCATGTTGTCATAGAGCTTTTGCCCTGGCTCCAAATGCGCGTGCAGCGTATATTCCAATGCCATGAAGATGTCTTCGAAGACTGCCAGTTCACGCGTTGTCATGGATAGTCGTAGGAAGGGAGGCACCACCTCCACCTCAATTTCATGGTTCAGTATCATGACCAGCGCCTTGGCTTCGCCCGCCGTTCGCTGTCTCAGCTTGGTTGTCGCCTGAGCTGGCTGCAGACACAGCGCTCGAAGCCGCCCCTTCTCCCCCTGACTCCCCTGCATTGTTGCCGATGCCGTACCCGCGGGGCGTACTGCATCTAGGTAGCTCCCGCTCCCCCCGCCGCCATATTGGGTGTCTTCTGGTACCTCGTTCACGAAGTGAAAGAAGCGCAGCCGTTCTTCGATCACCAGCTGGCCCATACGATCTGTGACGATCCATCGGTGCAGTAAGAGCGCCAGCCGATTCTGGTGCTCTGCCTCCGCAGCGTCCCACTCACTCTCCATTCCCGCGTACTCTTGCTTAAGCCGGTAAGGTATGGCATCCTGCCAATTCTCCCGCAGCACTTCTTCCTCGACGTCCTCCCGTTGCCGCCCGGGTAGGAGCGACAAGTACGTCTGGAACCTGCGCTCCTTGGCCAGTTTCATCAATTTGAAGACCGTTTGCAGCACATACTGTGCCGGTGCCGTCGTGCGCACGTACTTCCGCAGCTGCTCAAAAACAGCGCGCCCATCTCCCGCATCCTGCCCTCTCCGCACCGCACCTGCCGCCCCATGCTTGGTCTGCTTCGGCGTTGGGCCTCCCTCTCTGCTCCTCCGGCCCTTGATCCCCTCAGCAGCCCCATATTTTGCCTCCTGGGACAACTCACGTCGCACTGCGGACCCTTTGCCTTGCGTCTTGCGGGCACGTTGCCTTCCGACCGCCGACCACCCGTCCGCTTCGTCCCCTTGCGTTCCTCGAGGACCTGTCCCCATCAGACCGCCCTCGACTGCCTTCACGCGCTCCTCAGACGCCATCTCCGACGTCGTCGCCGCTGCACCTAAGCCTTCGCTGCTGCACTCGTGCGCAGGGGTTTCACTTTCCCCCACGTGCCTGTTCAGCTTGACTTGGTTGTAGTATACCAGGGGTTTCAGCGCCCTTTCAAGCGCCCCCCTGGAATGTAGCTCTGTCCGTCGTCTGCTGAAGCCTGAAGGGTCTTGAGCAGCCGGCGGTTAGATTGAAAGTGCCATCCTGCGCAAGATCTACAGGTGCTTTCGACCTGATCAGATCCGTCAGAGGTCGAGTGTTAGCACCGACACCTCGGCAAACGAAAGAGCTGGTCTCACTCAACGGGGGAACGTGACGAACTTCGAGGTATCGACAGGTGCCATGCTGCAGGCTCGCTTCGGCCTCATCTCGGACTACAGCAACTACGTGTTCTTCAAAGGCATGAAGTTCGCGTCGGCGGACGGGGTGTACTGCTCCGGATACGTCATTGTGAACGAAAAGTATCTGGTGAGCTGCAAGGATCTGCTGACCATCGCGATGATCAAGTTGCTGCGCTCCCGGTTCACGAATATCTACGTGTACGAGGTGCACGGTCACACGGTGAAGGACACGGCGAGACTGGTGTATCCGGCAACGTTCTTGTGGTCGGATCTGTGGCGTCTGAACGTCACCGTACTGCTTTGAGGAGACACGTCGAGAGCAGGAACTTGCAAGCGAATACAGTTGTTCACCAGTACTAAGTAGCGCAAAAGGCAACCATCACAAGCTCATCAGTCCAATGCGCTTTCATCACTTTATCTACCTTGTATGCATTGCTCCCTAGTGCTGGACGCCCCACGCGTACGACGCGAACGACATGTGGCCCATTCCCCACCCGCCGAACAGCTTCTCGGCCTCGGGCTTGTTCTCCTCCATGCCCGCGCCAACGGCGGCCACGAACGGGACGAAGTGATCGGGCGTCGGGTGCGCGAGGCGAGCAGCAGGTGCAGCAGGCCAGTTGATCACCTGGTCTCCGCGCTCGCCGTAGCTCAGCTTTGACTCGGACGTGAGCGTGTGGTCGAGCCAGCCCTGGAACGCTGC
Organism: Phytophthora gonapodyides; assembly: GCA_012295475.1. Classification (NCBI taxonomy): domain Eukaryota; phylum Oomycota; class Peronosporomycetes; order Peronosporales; family Peronosporaceae; genus Phytophthora; species Phytophthora gonapodyides. Next base: position 1,403 of record JAABLL010000785.1, on the reverse strand, counting down.
GGCCCAGTCCATGAGCGGGTTGTTCGGGTCGCGGCTCGCGCGCATGTTGTGCGTGGCCTGGCCCGAGCAGAAGATGAGCGTGTCCTCGTCCCGGAAAGGGGCGATCGCCTTGCCCAAGTCGAAGTGGGCCTGGTTGCTCAGCCGCGAGTTGATGGACATGGTGACGATGGGGATGTCGGCCTCCGGGCGGATCAGCAGCATGGGGACGTACACGCCGTGGTCGAAGCCGCGGTCCACGAGCTTGGCCTTGATGTGGTTCTTCTCGAGCTGCTCCTTGACCCGCTGCGCGAAGGCCGGGTCGCCCTTGGCCGGGTACACGACGTCGTAGGCCTCGCGCGGGAAGCCGTAGTAGTCATATATCATGTCGGGCGTGGCGGCGCTCGAGATCTCGAAGCCGCTGCTGTCGGACTCCCAGTGCGCGGAGACGAAGAGGATGCGCTTGGGGAGGTTCTCGCCCTTGGGGTAGAGCTTGTCGAACGTGGTGGTGAGCGTGCGCGCCGGCAGACTGCTCTTGCTCATGCCGGCGAAGCCCGAGGAGAGCAGCCAGAGCGGACCGGGGCCGTGCGAGACGGCGACGACGGGGTGGCGGAAGGCGACCATGATCGGGAGGTGTGGGTGGTGGCGGCGAGCAAGTGCTTGATGTGGCGGCGTGGGTGAATTGCTGAATGGGGCGTCACTCGATTGCCAACCGGTGTGGGTAACCCGCCCCGTAACCCGCCACAGAGACGCGCAGCCAGTGTCGACGCACTCATCACGGGGCGTGTCCACGACAGGGGACTGCGTTACCGCTAAGAGCGCTTTTCGATGCTGCTAGCCTCTGACGAGCAGCGTTGAAGCTATCATCAGCATTTCCGAGGCTTGCCGGCGTGAGACAAAGTGAAGGTTGCCGAGCGTTCTCGTCGTTGCGGAGCTGCTTGTTTTGGACGCAGCGTAATCTTCATGATTAGTTCGATCTGCCACGTGATCCGAGTGACGTGACCTTGGGTTAACCGATCTACTCCCACGCCCCTGCTGGCACGGCGCTGGCCGTCTAATTATTCGATTTCCCTTGCTGTCCCAGAGTGGCATCGCGTCCAAGCTCGTGGACCGTCCGTTCGACCATGGCACGTTCGTGCCGATGTTCTTGATGCGCCCGCAGGCGGATATCCCCATCGTCACCATGTCCATCAACGACCGCATGCTCGACGCGAAGGATCACTTTGAGCTTGGTAAGGCTCTCGCGCCACTTCGAGACGAGGACACGCTGATCATCACGTCAGGCCAAGCCACGCACAACATGTACGCCGACTGGTTCCCGGAGGACCACCCGATTGAGCCGTGGGCGCTCGCGTTCCAATCCTGGCTGGACAACACGCTCTCGACGGCTTCCACGCAGACGCGCAAGGAGCGTAGGGACTCGGTCG
>JAABLL010000784.1:0-11822 GCA_012295475.1 Phytophthora gonapodyides | reverse complement strand
TGCGCAACCATGGACGGCACGTCTTCAAGCTTCGAAACGATATATTCCTTCATCGCTGGTGTCAATTCCGGGCTGCTTAAAGGAGAAGGTGGGGCGCCGACAGCCATACAGTGCTCTCCCTGTTCGTAGATAACCACATAATCCACTTTCGTACATCTGAGTATCTTGTATCGCGCCCTGCACGACTCGTCCACGTCCTTGCAGCGTTGCGAAGCACAAGTTGTAACAATGCAACGCATCTGATGCCGGCTAACAGCCAGAGAATTCTCGCAGCGGTCGACGTGATCCATTGTACAGTTGAGCAAGTCGCTTTTGTCACGAACGAAGCGGGGCAAGCCTACCTCAAATGCGCTGTAGGGCATCTCATCTCCAGTTTTCCATATCACTGGCCATGGAAAGCGCTCTCGACGTTGCGCAGACTCCATAGCGTCCGATCAAATAACAAAACTGAAGATAATGTTACTTAGTATGTATTATTAACTTGTTGCAAAGCGGTAGTGGCGGTTGCTCATATTGTAGTGGCAGCGGGTTAAGTTATAGTGCTGGATGCCAACTCTACCGGTGCTCCTTTCCAAAATTGAAGTGAGCGTCCCATCCCATGACACCGGTGACCTTCTGTCCTTTTTTTTAGTGCCGGCATCCAAATCACCAGTGCAACCTTACGTCTCAATAGTGAAAAAGGTGGCCCTCCGTTTTGTGCATACACGTGGCATTTTGTGCATAATAAGAACTGCCTATCCCAATAGGAAGATTTGATCGGGGCCCATCACCCAGCTTTAAAGAACCAAAATGCCTCCTTAAACGAGTTAGTATATTGTTGTTGTACATAGTATACTAAGGTAAGTGAATCGCGAAAGGGTTAAGATAAAAGCGACAGGAAACTGATTCTTTGCGAATTTGATTCCCGCGCATCAGCAGTTTTTATTTTCAAGCTTAGTCAGCGAACAAGCTTGTAAAAATGATGGTAAAACGTACAGATGCTGTTCTTGTCAAAACGTTTTTTGCTGCTCAAAATGGACAGCTTAGTAAAAAGTTGTGCTCAAAACTGTATAGGGAAATAAAATTGTCACGAGTCTGGCACCGTACCTAATATTCTTCGTAGCGAACAATTGGCTCTCATGTCCTGTTACGATGTTAGGGTTCGCGCCGAACTGTGCACGATTTTTTCAAATATGGTTTTGTTCTTATATGTGAAGGCTTGTTTTCGTCGGTTCCGCGACCCCCCCGCCCCCGCGCAGGATTGAATCGGAGTTGCAGACTTATGTGTTTACAGTTTCGCTCTGCTTGAAGCAGTTTGCTCCCTTGTACATTAGTCACAAATTATAACCGGATAAATTGTTTGTTTGTTTTCCGTACGAGATGCGACATGACGTTCTGCTCTGAAGATAAACTAATACAGTATAAATTCCGATTGGGATAGTTGAAGGGGGCATCAAACACCTACTATGAGGTAAGCTGTTCCATTCAACAAAAACATACATTCAGGTTGTAGAGTAAGTGACGCATGAAAGAGTTCAAAACAAGATAAAATGGAAATCACCAACGTTCAAGTGAAGTTTACCCCAGGTCTCTGAAATGCACACGCACAACAGACGGACAGCTGTCACAATGATGATGATAGCCGCTGTTGGCTGTTGGCTGTGCGACGTTATTGATGTGACCAACAGCAAATTGCCCAATGCTGTGTGGGCCACTCTCGCAGCATCCGTGCCTCACAGACGCCCGAAATAAATCCATGGGTGTCCCCAGAACGCTCTCAAACGCTGGCTCAATGGCAGCGTGTTCCAAATTGATCAATATTTCTCGAAAATCGACCGACATGTGGCCTTTTAATGTGGTGTAGGGAGATACTTGCAGTGCGCATGAAGGTGAATTATCTGTTCGCTGCAGTGATCGAAGCGCTGCTAAGAGGAATATACCGTTGCTGGGCATAGCGACCATCAGACGTCTTCCACTAATACATGCCAGTTTCTGACGAGTCACTATTTGCGCTTCAATACTGACGACTACATTATTTGGTTATCTGTTTGCGACTGTGTATCGATACGTTATATTTAGTACTGACTGACGAGCGTTTAGCGTGCGCGACGCAAAGCGGTCTACCGACAGCAATTTGGGCGGGGCCTACGATATCGCACTTTCGCTTGCACACGCGGCGATTTCACCAGGACTTCATCGCCGTTTCCGTTGGCAAGTTCGCACTGATTCGTCGCAAAAAGAAACGGTGCATGCAGTTGGCGTGCTCGAAGTGGTATGCCTATAGTCATGCCTCATTCGCCATATCAATCGGATACCCAGTGGGGGGCTGGCCCAAAGCCTCCAAGCGCGCGGAGTTGATGCCCACATGGGCTGCTAGTGGAGCGCTTCCGGGACGGAATTCGCAAGATTCATCCCAGCCGCCGGAAGCCCAGCCGCCGGCAATGGAGCTCCCTGGATCACCAGGCCCAGTACCAACACCTGATACGCCTCCCGTCCAAAGCCTTCCACCTTTCGATTCGCCATCCCATTTATCCCAGATCCAAGATTCGTTTCCAACGCCTCCGTCATCGGCTTCGTCAGTTCCAGCTGAGCTAGCGAGCACGATACAAGTTGATATCAGCGACCCGTTCCAGCATGAGGCTCGCTACACAAATCTGATCTGGATGAACCAGTATCAACCGTATATGGAAGGCTGGATGATCCTGGGGTCTCCTATTTCGCTCTTCGGCACGGGGCAGCTGGAAGCTATTGACGGAAACGAGTACTGCCTTCCATTGGATCGGACGACAAGGGACAAGTTGGCACACGACAAGCACGCTGGTTTCGTGGATATGTTTTGCAAAATGCGCTTGTACAAAAAGGGGATCAAGCCACGGGGACACCCTGATGATCTCACGAGAGCTTGGAACGAATTTTACCCACTATGGGTATTCAGCCAGGTATCATGCCAGTGTTTGAGTTCACAAAAAGAAGTTCACACTCAATATTTCATAATGTGAGAGCTGAAACGGGGTGCGGAGAGCCTTGACACGAACCAGCAGCTCTTTTGATGCTCTCACCAAATGAGCGAAGGTGCGTGCATCGTTAGATCATTGGGGACAGCAGGCAGGGTGCCGAATCTCGCCCATTTTCCGCAGGTGGTATGCAGTACAGTCTCGTGTTAACATCTGGTTGAACTATTTAACCGGGGTGGTGGTCGTGGCGAATTATGGCTGCGTCGAAAGGCACTACCAGCGGCAGAACTGGTCGTAACACTGGTCTTGTGTTTCGCGATCGCAACAAACCGTCAATCTTCCAATATACATTATGTTGGATCGTTCCAGTTTCTCCAGAACGCATGCGCTATGGTGGCACTTCAAAAATAAATGTTGCAAGCATGTAGTGACAGACTATTTTTGATTTTTTTGTAAGTGCACTCACTCGCTTAGTTCTTTGTGCGAACCGCTTCGACCAAAGGCTTCAGATTGTTCTTCAATAATGTTAGAACAGTTTCGGTTGGCGAAAAGAGCTGATTTTGCAAGCATATCCTGGTGCATGCTTTCCTTGTCCAGGCTCAAGTCGAGGCAATTTTGATTCACCGGTTAGACTGCATATTAGCTGTACAAAGTCGCTCTTCCTCTCTACTATCAGATTATCTAGAAGGTATTCACTGTAACGGGCCAGGTGTGTCCGTCACTAGCGTACACCGTCAGATGCGAGGAAGCGCAGAGAGACTCAGCCGACAGAGTCTAGGTAGGGGCTTTGTGGCAAATTTAACTCTGTTTGTGTTAGTGGCATTCGGGGCCACTCAAATGCAAGGTGTCGCCTGATTGGTTGAAATGGATCTCCACTTTCAACCAATGACATGACACCACGAAGCACACGCTTTCCGAGTGCTTTTGTACCTATTTGTTTCTCTTTGTCTACCTAGTTATTAACTATAACCAGCCCGTTACATTCACCCGTGACTATTGCTCCGTCCAGACTCCCAACACTGTTTATGTCTTGTCTCTATATATTTCTGTCTACCGGTGGATTGTACCCTAAAAGGTCAAAGTCCGGTACGCCGAAGATAAACGATACCCACACGGATTGAACAAGGTCACACGTCAGTCTCGAGTGGAGCATAAGCTAATAAATTTAGGATTCGGACTTGTAGGACAGGCATAGCCATCCTGAGCGAAGTATTGCGATTCTAGAGGTCCGGTACGTTATACGTACTGAACGATAAATGGGCATCCGCCTAGCCTCCGTTTTCGAAGACGAGCGACGTCGTGTGCGCTTTCGAATTGGATTTTATCAAGGCTATCTAAAATCCAATCCTCAGTGCTGAAGTTATCGGTCGCGTTTCTCACTTTTTACAGGCTGACCAACGACACATGATGCCCTGCTGTCACATTCCAGAAGGTGAGAATTCTAATCGAAATGGAATAGGCCTTGATGGTGTCCTCATCGTGATGAACCCAACGTTTGTGTCCAGGTACAAGGTATTCCATGGGTCACGTGCACCAGCGGCACGAAATTTGCCCCTACTGACATCACTAACATAAGAGCCAAGTGGAAGCGGCTCTGAGGGTATTTCCATGATACGTGGATTGAGAGCTACGTCAACGATTCATCGACCATATACAGGCTACATAAAAGTGTTGTTGCTTAAACAAACAACCCGTTCGTTTTTCACCTGGAATTTAATCGACGTTTCCCCAGACCACACCCACCCACGTTGGATAAATTGTATACTCCGATTGGTGCGCAAGCCCGCGCGCGGAGCCAACCCGCTGGTCATGGGCAAGGCTACCGCAGCGCGCTTCACTACTATTTGGGGACTCGACCCCGGCCACCGCGACATGTTCGTCGCCACGAACAACTTTGGCGACACGGTGCGGTGCTCGTCCAAAGAGTTCTACAGGGACGCGTCGTACACGCAGAGCAACAAGACGATCCGTTACTGGCTCGACTACGACGACGCGGCAGTGTCCGTGGTGCACCGCTTGATGCCCACCAAGAAGACCTGCTCGCTGGCCAAGCTGGAGCAGTACGCCCGCTTCATGGTGCCGCGCTTCGACATGCGGCTGGCCTTCTTCATGCGCAAGAAGTTCAGGGACCGGCGCTTCCGCCGTTTCTGCCGATCACGGCAGAAACTCCACCAGCTATGCAGGCTGTTCGTTTACGGAAGGGACCCCGCCGCCAATCTTTGACGTGTTAGTGTACTTATAGCTAGACCACAATTTATGAACCCCCGAAAGATTGGCGGTCCCGTTGAATATGCAGTATCGACAGCTTAGATTAAACTTGCATAATCGATGTCTTCTGTCGGGCAAACAGGCCATGAGCAGACGCTACGAGATCTTCACAAATATCGTTGGGGTTTGTCTGTAATAGGACAACCTCGTCATGAAGTTTGATGAACTACATGTTGGCGTTCTCCTGGTTCTATCTGTTTATTCATGTCGGGTTCTTCGATTGGTGTGTCCTCGTTTTAGCGTCCTCAAGTGAAAGCCATTTTCTGCGCACATGGACTACATAAATATGGCCAACACCAGTACTCGGAAAATATATACAAAAGTGTACATAATTTCTTATTATACATAATTCCCTGTTCAAACGAAGTCATAAACTATCGTGAGGGGGGGGGGGGTAGCACGATGTTGCGCTAGCGTGTCCGTAAACGAAAACCTTCAGGGGAACACGTTAGCTCGCCTGATACAACTTATAACGCAGACGCGATAAATAGCAGCAGCAGCGACATTGCGGGAATTGCCCTTCGTGGTACATTATATCGTCACAATTGGAGGTCAGGTATCACCGCAAACCGAGTTCATGCTATCAAATGTTTATGCCTAAAGGGATGCCATCTACCAAAAACGAACATCGTGGTGCATCATGGTATATGCGAAAATGACTATTAGCTAAACATAATTCAATACCCAGCGCAGTGACGCACAGCGAGCTCGCTTCTGAGAGCCCGCTGTTATTAAAGGAGGAGCGGCCGCGACGCACGTGCGAAGGTATATCGGTGTACTGCGCGCTACCGGTCGGCAAGGTATACGACGCCGTGATACACGAACGGCGATGCGGATGGAGGTTTATACGCTGTGCACGTTCAAGCTGGGCGACTTTGAGGGCACCCCGCGCTGTGAACAGCCCGCCGGCGACAATTTGTATTCTGGGGCTGCCGCGGCAATAGTTCCAGCAACAAGTTGTCAGCGCGCGCTGGAGGTGCTGGCTGGAGCAGGAGATAAATGCAAGCGGTTGGTCTACAACGTAGGCAAAATGATTAGATGCCGCGTGGTACAAGCATTTATATTTTATTCCAATTTTGCTGCACTCGGCAACACAGTTATAGCGCGGGGCTCGCGGCCCGGACGTTGACTTTCATGTAGGCGGCGGTGCTATCCGCAATCGCTAGTGTCGTCAAGATCGCCAAGCTGACGTCCGGCACCGCCACGTTGGCAGTCGCAGCTGCCATGCCGACAGCGACCATACCTGACCCACGTCAACGTCGTCAGACGGGCCGGTGCCGTGCACGACGACCAAGTACAGTTGGTTTATCGTGATTATGGGATCAGGCCACATTTTTCTCGTTTGCCGTAGCTCATGGGACAAAGCCCATTTTCTCAGCCAACGACACCCCAAAGTTGGCTCGCACCAGCAAACCTGGCGTAGGATGCAGTCATCCCTTCCTGAAAGCTCCATGTAGCATGCAGCAACGGGAGCGACTAAGCCGTTTAGATTTCGGGTCTGCCTGAACGACGATTTGAGTTTGGGGATTTCCACAAACTCAAATCGTCCTTCAGGCAGACCTGAAAGTCTCTTGTTCCGCCCTTGACCGCGAGCTCCTCGGCGGCGACCTCCTCGTTGACAATCTCAGTTTCAGCGACGGGCTCCTCTGCGACCACGGCCTCCTGAGTGTGAACATCTTCGGCGGCAACCTCTACCGGAACCTCATCGACAGCGAGTTCAGCTTCTTCAGCCACAGCCACCGCGCACACCGCTCGGCCATCATGTTGGCCGCTTGGCAGTCCTGCGCCTTGACCAGGGCTACGAAGAGTCCCGCAAGATGAAGAACAATCTTTTCGTCTCTGGGACTTCCCCACGAAAGTCCGCTTTACGCAACAGGTGAAAGACCGCAAAATCCGCGCCGTGCGCCGCGTGCTGTGCAGCAAAGGGATCGAAGAGAACGAGAAGGAGATGGAGTTTCGCGTTAGTAATGACAGTGTATTAAAGCAAACAAGCTCCGAATCGCGTCTGAGTCGTCCGCGTTGTCCAGTTCGAAACGCTCCAGATGACCGAGGAGTTGTAGCAGCGCTTAACGCTCGAGTATGTGCCTCACAAGGACTTCGGAACGTTTGTTGTCAAGCTGTCGGAGGAGGTTATCGAGTCACTAGACAGGAACCAGCTCGAACTGCAGATATCGACGGTGTCTTGAATCCGTCTTGAGGTCGGATGTATCGACTGATGATTGGTTGAAATTGCATACGAAATCGTGCAAAGTGCACCATCACCGACCAAGACAAATTATGGTCGAGGGTGACTCACCACCAAATAGTCGCCAGCACCAAAGGCTGGGAGGTGTCTGGCCCCAACGCGCGGGACGACTACGTCGGCGTCATGTTGAGTTCTTCATGGCTTCAGATGGAATCGCAAAGTGGCGAATTTGGGCGAGTGCCACGTCATCAGGCTCGATCGCGGGATACACTTAGCGTTTATTCACACAGAGGCTACCTACAAGGTGGTGCCATCTCGCATTCATTGTTGCTTCAAACCACCAAATTACCGTCGAGTTTCCAACACGACCGAGATGGCGGCTGTGCTGGATCCACTGCAAGTGCAAATCACTGCTTCATTTTCAGTCGCACCTATACTACGCGTGAAAGTAAAGCCCAAAGAGGCGTGCACGAACCCGTATATTAGCGTGCCAGCTGTCCTGACACAGCCATTGGCGTTGATGATCCAGACCAACAAAAAAACACGATCGACCAATAACCTCCACCCGTCCAGACTCCGAAACTTCCAGACTTCCTAAATGGGGAGACCCTGGATGGTGAATGTCTGGATGGTATGTTCCTGAACGTATCCGTCTGTGTGGAAGTACGAGAATATTCGGCCTTCCATCCGGATCCAGAAACGGTTAGTACGGACCACCGCGTAGTCCATTCTTGGGCTGCGCTTCCTTCGCCTCTGTCTCGGCGAACCGAAATCGCGTATGCCGGCTCATTTCTCAAATGACGCCGACAGACGTGTTCATTGCATCCTCAGTTTTACGATTGAACTGACCTCACGGTGTGATTCAAGCAACCGTTGCGCGCACTCGATGAAGACAAACGGCTCGAGCAACTCGGCGCCATCACGTACGTGAAAACCGTGCACCTTCTTCAGCCCTTCCTCCTACAAAAACATATCACCTCTTTCAACTACAAACCCCTGGACATGCACCTTCTTCAGCCCTTCCTCCTACAAAAACATATCACCTCTTTCAACTGCAAACCCCTGGACGCTCCGTCAGCTAATCTAATCTGTGGTTTCGTATGTCGGGTTTCCGTAATAGTTTTTTTTCAATAATTGGAGCGATTCTAGCAGCGTTTTGAATCCTTTATGTTGACGAGAAAGGGCATTTCCAAAATCTGAAAGAGGGGGTACCCCCCTCTTCCAGATCTGTGACTGGTTGCCAAGCTTTATTCCTGCCTTTTTTCAAATGTTTTGGCCGATATCTGAGAATGAAAATGCTGCGGTAATCGGAATTGTTAATGCGTTTTGACGATATTGCCCTTAACCTGTCGCGGGTCTTTTTCCTTAATCATAGGATATGTATCTATGGCATTTTATGCAAAAATGACAAACACAGAGTTCTTTAATACGAAAAGTTTGATACTCATTTTTCCTATCCCTTGTAACAAAGTGTTTTACAAACACACGAAACGATGAAATTTGTGCCCTTATACCGATAAAATGTTAAAATGGATACTGGACCATACCTGATAAAAGTCAAATTACTGTAATATTTGTATCAAAAATATTTGATTATATTATACGTTTGAATCCCCAATCATTGAAATTCCGTCTGTATAATACTGAAATATTTTATCGATATTCTTCTACCCGAGCACTGGCGTGGACCTGTTTGGCAAATAATCATCTACGTTTGTGGCTGGTTGCCGCGTATTCGTGCTTAAGCCCGACTTGGCCTATTTGTGCTAGCCTTTCTCTGTTCTATTTGTCGCTAACCGGCGTTTTCTTACCTGCTTGATCGAGGTATAGACTCCAACTACCTCTATTTGACGTTTTTACCGCGATTGACGTTAATGCCAATTCTGGCACCATTGATATGATGTAGTGCTCCATTCATAATACGACCTATTTCTCGCTCTCAGTTTGTATATACACCGTCGTGAGATCTCAATTACTGGCGCTTTGGAACTTCAGGGCCCTTGTATTAACAACTACGCTATGTAATCCTCAATTTCCCGCTGATTCCAGTGCTTTGACCAAACGTCGTGTGGCTGATCTTCACTGAACGGCGTCACCTCAAACTATCTACAAGTTCAGTTTATGTCCTCTTGCACGCACAACCACGACTCAATTTGTGGTAGTGACGCATATATCATATCAGATTGCTCTATAAATTGTACAGTAGTTCCCATAAAAGGGCTTTCAATTCGACAAAAAACTGATTGCCAGTTCTGCATGTTGTCACTGCGTACCCACCAACACAATAGTCAGGCTGCACCGTGCACCGTTCGCTTCAACGATGGATACATTCAAAACGGTAAGCGCGCGGCGCTTCTAGTTATGAGGATCGATCCGTCTCGAATCGCTTCACGCAGATCATGCCGGTCGTCTAGTTCGGTCGTTAATGTGTTGGCTTAAGCATAGTCGGAAATTGAAAGGGGTTTTGCGGTACAAATCAGCATCAGGCAGGATGCCCCCAACCGTCCCGAAACCACCTTCGGAACATCACATTGCTGTCCCGAACACCATTGGTCGTAAATCACTTGGACTCGCCATATTAGTAATGGTGCATCCAGACGAACAGCTTCCGGAAGTAGACCTGGTCTCCGGAAAGCAAGCAACGGCCTACAGGCCGCCATGCTCTCGTCCATCGACTCGCATGTCCCCGCGAGGAGAATTCCCAGAACAACGAGCGACGGCTGCATCCAGTAATACTGGGAAAGGAACTCGGACATTTTTTGGCAGAGTCACATCGTGTTGAATGGCGAAGGGCTTCACTACGCCCCACCTGCAAGGAATTCCGACCGGCGCAGAAGAAAGAAGAAGCCCAACACAGCAGCCCCCCATATGATTCGATGCTAGGCGAATCAAAATCGAGCCAGCTGTTCGAACGTGACGGGTAGTTTCGGGTTGGGTGGCGGGGGTCGCGGCGCATGTCAGTTGATAGCCTGATGTAAGCATGACGCTGTGTCACAATATCCCCATGATAACACGATATATGTTCCAGCTAGGGAAACCCTATTGCCAACGGTACGTCGGCTAGGCGAAAATGCTACTCCGGCTCCCGTGGGAGTCTTTTGGAAAGGTGCAAGAACGGACACCATCAAGAACATTGTGTCCAAGTTCCGGGGTGTTTGCTAGCGGACGTCGTGGGCAAAACCTTTGTGGCGCAATCATGGCGTTGCAGTACGTTTACAACTCGCCAAACAGCGAGATTGTGAATAATTTCCTTATTTTCATGGTTTTCTCGTGAAACCTGGTCGTCCTCCTGGTGTTGTGTTATTGGTTGGACATCTTCATCGGCCACACTGGCATTTTCTGTAGGTGATCCATCGTATTTTTTCTTGCTCAATGCGCTAGCTGCGACCAAATAAAGACAGTGTGCAACACTGATGTGTGAAAACCAGCACGTGCTAGGATTAGCGGCAATTTCGGTAGTACTACCCAGATTGGTGCCTCCATTGCGCACAAACGTGGTGCAATCGCATTGGATAACCACAAAATCTCCCTCATCTTGTTCGGTACAGCAGCCATTGCAGCGCCGATATGAATAACGGGAAACTTTGGAAATCCGGAGCCCAGCACATCAATACAACCGCAACGGTGGCGAAATCAATAGCGAACGAAATATAATTGTGTTCATCCCCAACGGTATATATGTCGCGTCTCAGCGGGTAGTAAAAAAAAAATCAGGATGCATTCTTTGACAAGCTGTCAATAGTGCACTGCCGGCGCCACTTTAATTCGTAGCTGTGAAGTCGTGGGTAAAACCATGATCACGCTGGCCAACCACATAGTAATACAGAAGCTGACGTCGTTTTTCATGATGATCATCAGCTGGAAATTTGTACAAACCAGGTCGTTGACCTGTAGTTGATCCTATGATATCATTGTCTCAATTGAAGCTGGTTGCTTCAATATGCTCAGAATCCAAAAGCCGAGCAACTCGGTGCATTTGAACAGCCGCCGACAGTAAATCCAAGGTTATAACGACGATATATCATTATTTCACCAGCGAGATTTACATCCATATGCTCCACCACGTTGTGCTTTCGGATACGAATTTTGATTGTTCCACTAACGGATAGCGTAACCACCGCGCTCATTGGCCAGATTTCTACCGTGAACGGTTCCAAAATGATCAATGAAACCAAGCGCGGACCGTAACACACGTCATTTACCTTTTGTAGTGGATTGGATCATTGTCTGTGGCTTGGATGTAGGCAGAGCCAAATGTTCGAAGCCCTCTAAATAAAACACACTTTCGGTATATTTTGAATGGGTTTCTCCTGTCCAAAGACACTTGCCTCCTCCCCCCCCCCCCCCCCCCCCCCCACCCCGCCCACGGCGTTAAGCTCGTAGCTCCCTGGTGTTGGCAGGGTTTTGGGGGCGTGGGGGGGGTCTAATAAGTAATA
>JAABLL010000781.1:0-11908 GCA_012295475.1 Phytophthora gonapodyides | reverse complement strand
ATGATGGACGCGGAGGGCTTCACGTCGCGCGCGTGGCTGGGCCACTGGGTCTCGGGCGAGGAGGAGCCTGTGAACAACTACTACGAGGACCACAAGCTCATGGAGGGCGCGCTCATCAAGCTGGGCGACTACGCGCACTTCCGCTACTTCCTGCTGTTCCGCAACGGCCGCTTCTGCTACTACGAGCTGCCCATGCCGGCCGCGGCGCCCGGGGGAGGCCCCGAAGGCCCAAGACGCGTGCACCTAACCCTCACGTCCAAGCACCTCCGCGGCGTCATGATGCTCAACGCATCCGTCAACGCCAAAGATCTGGCCAAGAGCGAGGACGAGTACGACGCCGACCTGCTCAAGCGCGGGCTCGTGTTCAACCGCAAGAAGCTGGAGATGCAGCTCACAGGCTACTCGCCCACAGGCCAGCTCATGTGCTGGAAGCTGCGCGCGGGCAAGGACGCCGTGTACCTCAAATGGGAGCGCGCCTTCCGCCTGGCGTTGAGACCCATTTGGGTGCAGAATTCCAAGTGCTGCATGGTCTGCCAGAAGGAGTTCAGCTTCTTCATCCGCCCGCACCACTGCCGCAAGTGCGGCACGTGCATGTGCGACGAGTGCTCGGTGTTCGTGCCTCGCCTGCCCATGCAGGGCTACTACGACGAGGTGCGCATCTGTCGGGACTGCTCGCCGATCAAGATCCAGCGCTCGTCGCTCAAGCTCGGCACGCGCGTGCTCGTGTACGGCATTTTGGTCGGTAGAGTGGTGCAGGTCGACGCCGCGGACGATTCGGAGGACGGACGCGCGTTCGTGAACGTGGAGCTGGTCAAGAAGAACAACCAGCTGCGGCGATTCCCGATGGAGCACGTGGAGCTCTACTCCGACGCGGTGCTGTCGGCCAACCGTATCAAGAACGCGATACGCCAGCACTTGTCGTATGCCGTCTTCCGGACGCAGCTCAACTTCAACACGTGGAACTTGCTTGAAACTGTTCAGGAGCAGCGCACGGTGCAAATGGTGCGGATACTCAACAAATCGACGAGCATCAACGAGCTGCATTCGATGGTGCCGATGCTCGGGTCGCTGGACACCATGCAGTTCGGTGATGACGACACCTCGGAAAAAGACCGCGTGAAGGAGTCTCTGGAGCACTACCGCGGCGTTCACGTGTGCTTCCCGTTGCGACTGGACACAGTGAAGAAGCTCATCAACCAGTTTCGAAATGGCATTTTGCTGCACCGCGTCTTCGTTCGCCAGATCCTGGACGAGTCGGAGAAACTATTCCAGAAGATGCACCAGTCACCTATGAATGATATTGAGATCCCCACTGGCGTGCAGCTGGTCGTGGTGGGCGACCTGCACGGGCAGTTGGAGGACTTGCTGACGATTATGGACAAGAATGGCGTTCCGAGCAGCAAAACGTGGTACCTCTTCAACGGCGACTTCGTGGATCGTGGCTCGCACGGCATCGAAGTCATCCTGCTGCTTCTCATCTTTAAACTCATGTACCCGGACTTCGTCTTCTTGAACCGAGGCAACCACGAAGAGCGGATGATCAACGAGGTGTTCGGGTTTGAAGACGAGGTGTACACCAAGTATGGCACCGACAGCGACGAGGTGGCTGGAGGGGGTGGCCTCGGCACGTCGATCAACTACTCGCCGATGAAGCTCTTCCAGATGTTCGAGACGGTCTTTGGTCTGTTCCCGATCTTCTCGTTGCTTAACAAACGGGTCTTCATCGTACACGGCGGTCTAAGCAACCACGAGAACGTTACGATTGACGAGCTTCTCCAAATCGACCACAGGCGCGAGATTCCGACGCAAGGCACGAGCCGTGCTGATGAGATATTTACGCATCTGCTGTGGAGCGACCCTCGCGGCGAAGATGGATGGAAACCATCCAGTCGAGGAGCTGGAGTGGAGTTCGGTCCGGATATCACCAAGGCTTTTTGCGCGCAGAACGGAATCAGCCTTATCATTCGGTCCCACGAGTGCCGAGAAGAGGGGTTCGACATCGTCCATGACGGCCTGCTTCTGACTGTTTTTTCAGCGTCCAGTTACTGCGGTTCTCAGACGAACAAGGGCGCGTACGTTCAGCTGGAGTTGGGAGAAGACAACGAGGTCAAGCCGCATGTGGTGCAATTCTGCTCTCAGCCGCTCCAGAAGTTAAAGGATGCTGGCAGGAACGAGTGGCGCAAGAAAGCCCAGCGGTTGGAGCGCCGAACGTTAGTGTCTCTCGTGGAGATCATCTGCGAAAAGAAGAACGCGTTGCTGGCTGCTTTCAACGAGCTGGACACGACGGGATCTGGGCGCGTGTCGAAGCTTCAGTGGAAGGCAACGTTGCAAAAGGTCTTGGCCATCCAGGCGAGTTTCCTTTCGTATTTCCACCAGCTGGCCGAGGAGGAGCCACAGGGGGGTGTCGACTACCAGAAATTCCTCAATCGCTACACGATCGAGCTGGATGGTGGCAACGTCGAGTGGAGGCGGAACCTCATCCGCAAGGTGTGGACGGGCTTCTGCCAGGCGCTCCCGCACCCGTCCGAATCGGACGCAGAAAAGATGAATCTGCAAGACAAGCTCCACTTTGCCTTCAACCTGTTCCAGTCTCCCCCTGCCAAGCAGGACGGAACTGGACAAGCTCCTGTGTCGAATGGAGACAAGCCTCCGGCGAAAGACAGCTACCGCCGAAACGGACTGGTCACGTATGAGGTGTTCCGAAACACCATCCAGGGCAAGCTGCAGCTGGGAGATACGCTTTCGGAGCAGCAGATCTTCGAGCTCATGAAGTACCTCGACCAGAACCACGATGGCGTCGTCAACTACGAGGAATTCTGCTCTTTCTTCGCCGAGTTCAGCCGCACGGACTATCTGCAGGAAATCTTCGAAGTGGACGACACGAAGGCCATCTCGCTGCTGAATCGCTGCGCCACACTGCTGCAGAAAGCAGACAAGTTCGCGTCGCTGAAGGACGCGTTCGCTGCCTTCGACCACAGCAAGACGGGAAAGCTGACCGTGGACGACATACTCAAGGGCACGCAGGAGCTGGACATGGTACCAGAACTAGACACGGATGAGGCGCAGCTGCTGTACAACTCGATCCTGCTCAGCTACTATGGCATCAACCAGCGGCATCAGTGGGAGACGCGCGGCTTGGACTGGGTCGTCTTCGAGGACACGTTCTCGCCCGACAGCACCTTCCAGCGACGTCTGTGGCTGGCGAGTCTGGACGCCTCGAGCACGAACCTGGCCGCAATGGACGTTCGCGACTCGCTGTCTGGGGACGACGACAGCGTCCAGGAAGGCCAGCCGTCGAAGAGCCAGGCGTGGGCGGACACGTTCGTGGACAGCGTCAAGCAGTCGCTGCACGAGCAGCGCCTGTACATCAAGTTCCTGTTCCGGATACTGGACCGCAAGCGGCACGGGTACGTCACGAAGGAGCAGTTCGTGGCCACCATGCAGGCCATCAACGAGGAGCACGGCGCGCCGCTGAAGCTGGAGCAGCTGGAGCAGCTCGCCGACGCGTTCGCGCACCGCAAGACCGTACGGACCATGTCGAGTGCAGGCGAGGAGACGGAGGAGACGCGCACGTACGTGTCGTACCCCGAGTTCCTCCGCAGCCTGCGCATCATCGACCAAGGCCCGACGGACGGCGCCGCGCAAGAGGCCCAAGACATCACGGACGCAAGCAGCGGCGAGTAAGCGGCTGCCGGGAGACCGACGTTAGTATGCATTGCTGTCGATATGTCTGCTAGAATACCATTTTCCTGCGAAAAAGGCAACTTGAAGTTTAAGGATCCATTTTTTCAAAAATCGTCGCGTTTTATACATCACTTATGTGGACCACACCGGCAACTCAAGTGATCGCGCAACTTAATCACTTGGTTGGCTCGGAGCTCCCAGTTATCGGCAAGTCTCGCGTCTCCGGTCATTCGCAAATCTCTCTCCAGTCTTTTCGAAGCTACTCCACCCCCACTAGCAAGTACGTGCGGCCGTCCAGCTCCCCAACCATCAGAGAAGCCGCGCGCCAGCCCTCCTTCGGGCGAGCTGGCGCGCGACTTTGGAGGCTCCGCTCGTCTGTCGCCTGCAGTTTCCGTCGCTCGCCCCCCGTGAAAAGGAGGCGCTTGAGTGTGGAGACGGCGGCACAGACGACGGTTGTCCTTGGCGTAGAATGTAGGCATTAACGGTGTTCTATTGCTCGCTTGCCCCCCCCCCGACAGCCATGGTTCGTATGAGCGTGCTGGCTGACTGCCTTAAGACGATGTACAACGCCGAGAAGCGCGGAAAGCGTCAGGTGCTCATCCGCCCCAGCTCCAAGGTGATCGTCAAGTTCCTGCAGGTGATGCAGAAGAACGGCTACATCGGCGAGTTTGAGATCGTCGACGACCACCGCGCCGGCAAGATCGTCGTGGAGCTCAAGGGCCGCATCAACAAGTGCGGCGTCATCTCGCCCCGCTTCGACGTCAAGATGGCCGACTACGAGAAGTGGATCAACAACCTGCTGCCCTCGCGCCAGTTCGGCCACATCGTGGTCAGCACCACGTACGGCATCATGGACCACCACGAGGCCCGCCGCAAACACACGGGTGGCAAGATCGTCGGCTTCTTCTACTAAGTGCCTGCTAGTCTTACCATGACTCGGGAGCCACCTGCTGTGCGACCTTGAATGGGGTCGTGCCGGGCGGAAGGAGAGGATTTGAGTGGATTTGACCACGTAGAGACTCCGCTAACTTAAAAGCAGCTTCTTTGCGTTATGTCCTGCGGCCATTGTTCTTCACTAACTTCTTGTTAGGACGCGAATGTCTCGATCAACTATTTCTAGTAAAGTTGCTCCAAGAGGAAGAAGAGAAACTGACCGCCTGGAACGGCCTAAAATACGACGGCGGTGCATGGAGTTCGCCACTAAGTTAAAGTGGCGAGAAACAACTTCAAGCCGAGGCGTGGCATTCGTCTGCAACTTGCGCCACGTGAATGCCCGCGCGTCTTGGCCGCCGCTCTCCGGTGCTTCCGTCGTCCCCCATTGAGTCCGTTCCGCGTGCGTGTTATCAACCTCGTCAGCTATGCCGGGCAGGAACGAGATCGTGCCGCTAGACGCCGCCTCCGACATGCCTGAAGGCGACGCCCGGCCCGGCCCCGGTGCAGTCACATTGCCCGTGCCGCAGAAAGCCAAGCTCAACGCCTTCGGCAGCAAAGCCAAAGCCACGAGCGCAGAGATGGCGTCGGTGCAGGAGCAGCGCATGACGCTCGTGCGGTCCCAGCGGCAGCACACGGCGTTCCAGCTCTTCTTCGGGCTCTTCGGCGTCGTGCTCATGATGGTGCAGATGGAGTACATGTGGTTCGCCAACACGCAGACGCTGCCCGACGCGTGCCCGGTGGACCCGAAGACGCAGTGTCCTCTCTGTTTCGAAGCGCTGGGCGCCTCGGTGCCCGTGAGCGAAGGCCGCATGATCCTCCTGGCGCTGCGCGTGCTCATCACCTTCTCCACGGCGCTCATGCTGTACTACGTCTACCTTTACTACGCGGCGGAGTGCGAGGTGATGAAGCTCAAGAACATCATGCCGCCCAAAGCCACGCTGCTCAGCTCTTCGTTACGACGGAGGCTGCTGGTGGAGATGGCGGTGCTCGGCGTCCACCCATTTCCTGGCATTGAAGACGTGGATCCGAAATGGCCGCAGCTTGTGGTCGCCACGAGTCTGCTCATGTTCTCTCGCGTGGCTCTCATGGTGCGCGTGGTGCAGTTCCGCAACTCGTTCAACTCCAGCAACGGCTGGTTCATCGGGGCGCTCACGAATGTCGACTTCACGGCCACGTTCTTCATGAAATCGACCATGAAGAACCACCCGACCACCTTTCTGCTAGCGTGTTTCACGACGCTCGGGTGTGTGGCTGGCTACTCGCTGTACATCTCGGAGCGCTTCCTGTGTGCCTTCAAAGCAGACTCCTGCTGCGAGCCCATGCTGCTCGGCGATGCCATTTGGATGCTCGTCATCACCATCCTCACCATCGGCTACGGCGACGTCGTACCGCGCACAACGCTAGGCCGAGCGATTGCCGTGAGCGCCGGCATCTTCGGCACCCTCTCCACGGCCGTCACCATCGCCGTCATGAGCAACTACCTGGTGCTCACGCGTTCCGAGCACAAAGTCAACGCCTTCTTGAAGAAGGACGAGAACCGCCGGCTCATCAATGACCACGCCGCTCGCGCGCTCCAAGCCTTCGTGCAACTACGTGCGGCACAGCGTCGACATCAACACGGTGGCTCATCCGGCCGCCGTGCCGATGGAGGGGAAAGCGGCTCGGTGAGCCTCACAACGACGGAGATTCCGGTCGACGGCAAAGCCAAACCTAGCGGGACGGGCAGCACGAAACGAGCTCTGCGTCGCGCGGAGCTCAAGCTGTTCACGGTGCTGGGCAAGTACCGACAAGTGAAGCGGCGAGTGCAGTCGCACGACGTCAGCGACCCCATGGACTCGCAGATGACCATGCTGGAGATGATGGAGGTCAACGTTGAGTACATCCGCACCAAGATCGAGGAGCTTTCCGAGCTTTTTCTCGCTCAAAGCGCGGATCACACGCGCAGCAGCAGGCGGAAACTGAGCTCCATCATGGCTTCTGTTGCTTCCTCCGAGCCACCGACGCAAGTTGCACCGATGCACAACGGCGGAGGTTCCCTTTCGCTGCCTTCTGCCAGTGGCTCCATCGCTCTGCTACAGCAGCTTCAGCTCCAGCCAAACCAGCTTCAGCGGTCGCCACGAGCACAACAGCAATCGTACCAGGTTCGGCAGTCCCCGACGATGTCGACCTTGCAAGAAAACGACCAGAACGCAACGAGTCCGCGCGATTCCTTAGTCACCGAAGTGACCGGCATCCTCGGCTCGAATTCGGGCCCTCCGTCACCAGAAAGCGTGCCAACCTGGGCGCTCGTGCTCGAGTTGACGATGCAGAGTCTGCTGGAGCAAGTCTCTCGCGTCTCGGACGAGGTAGAGGCCATGAAAGCGCGCGTGCAGTCTCAGTCGGAGAGTATCGAGAGTCGAGTCTCGAATCTGGAGAAGAGGCTCGTTGTATCGGACGCTTTGCACGAGATGTCGATGGCGCGCGGCTCCGCTCGCAACTTGCTTCGGCGAGGCTCCAAGTCTAGTGACGATGGCTCAGCTAGCGGCAGCACATCGGCCATCCCTCGTCTCCGACGCGGAAGCACAATAGTCGCACATCGACCTTCCATACACAACTTCGTGACGCCGTCCGAGCTGCGCGAGTACCAGAAACCCGACGAGCAAGAGGAACAGGGCGAAGGTTGACGGGCGCACGGAAGCTGCATCGTCGTATGTCGATATCCGTGCGCCAAGTCTTCCTCGTACTGCACTAGGCAACCAACCAGTCCCAATAGATTCCCCCCTTAGCCTCGCTAGCTATCAGCGTGGCAGTGGCACTGCAGCTCGCGCTTGAACTCGTGCAGGTCTCCTGTTATGATCACCGGGGTTTTCTCCGGCGGCACGAGTTGCTCCAGCGGTTTGAACGGACTGCAGTTCCCCACCACATGCACGCGAAGCTTCCGAGCACCATGAGGTTTACTAGCTCGGTGTAAATGTTTGCGATCTCCGTAGGAATCATCGTCGCATGCACTGCAACAGCTCGTACTGCCTTGCAGCCAACATTGGTACCTTGAAACGAGCCCTGAACGCGTACAGTTCCCTAGCGCATTCGCCACTCGAACATCCAAGTCGAACTCCAGCCGCCCGCTGACAATCTCCTCCCAGTATCGCTCGCTCTGCTCCGTCAGCGTTGAGTCAGGCCGGGCATACGCTCGCTGCAGAGTCTGCACGTGAGCTGCAAGGCGTTTGGAAGACAACCGCTTCTCCGAGAGGAGGTGCTCATGAAGGAACACCTCGTGCAGGAAAACATCCAGTCTTTTCGCCACGGCACCTGCCGCGTGGGAAGCGGACTGCACACTGACGCTTAGCCCCAGCACGCCGTGCGTGTCTCGAATGCTGCACGTCACGGTATACCCGAGTTGCTGTCTCGTTCGTAGCTCGTGGAAAAGCGGCTGGGACAGCAAAGCACGAAGCAGGACGGCGTAGGCTCGATCCTCCGCTCCAACTCGGCCGATCTGAAAGTACACTTCCACCACGGAGTTCCGCTCGCCAATGCGCTCACTTTGCCGACGTACCAGCAGTCCGTTGGTCGTTGGCGGGAGAGCTATCGTGTGGCACCGAGGAGCCAGCGGGTAAAGCTCTGGTTCAAGCTCCAGCTCGGGCTCAAAAGCAGTAGCAACGCCTGTTTTGACAGCTTCGACATCCCGCACGAGAGTCACAGCCCCCTCCCGAGTCATGTTGCCAACCACCAAGCACCGTATTACCGGTGCATCGTTGGTGCATCCAAGGACCGTAGTCGAGAACCGTGCGAGGTCTGCGGCCAGCTCTTTCTCCTGTCCTTGTTTGCTCTGAAGAGCCTCCAACTTGTCGTCTGTGGTGACAGCGCTGCTTTCAAGCATCTGCAGACGCAGTTCGTAGGCCTTCGCTCGAGGAGATAGCGTTGCGTTCCGGTACTCGCGCTCGAGTTCCACCCTTGCTAGCGTCAATTCCGACAGGATCTCGGACGTCTTTGAAGAACGCAACACCTCTGTCATCGTAGCACGGACGAGCGCTGGTAAAGTGTCGGTGAAGCCAGAGACTACGACTTCGATAGCCTCGTCCCGAACGTCCAACTCGACCTCGAAGCTCGCTGCCTCGGCTTGCTCCAGTGCATGCTGCAATCGATGTCGCACCAGCTCGACGTGCAGCTCGGCAAGCATGTGAGTTGCTGCAGTTGGGGACGGCAGCGTTACGAGGAAGCTGACACTGGCCTTGGGCACTAAGAAGGTGCGATCGCGCTTGTACCATAGCTGCGTTGTGGCTGTTGTAAGGATGAGATCCGGAGGAGCGTCACTCTCAGCTTGGACTTCAAGCTCGCAGGGAAGTACCGAGAAGCCTCGAGGTATGAACGGATTGGGTGTTGGTAGAGGTGACAACCCCGTGGCCTCCTCTGATCTCTTAGACCAAGCGGTGATCAAGGCTTCAGGGATTGGACTTGTAGTGTACTTGGTGCCGAACCAGCGTCCTGTCTGAAGCTCTTCCGAGTTGATCGTATCGCCAAAGGACGACGCGATCAGAACGACACGAACGTTGTCAGCGGACAGACCATCAAGCACAGCACGCACGGCCGTCGTATCGAACGCGCCCTGGATCAGCTTGTAGCGTAGTAGATCTCCCTCACAAGTTCGCTGTACGCTGTAGCGCGGTAACATGAGCTCACCAAGCTCACGACAGAGCGTCACAGGCGCTTGGTCATCTTCCTGGAAGCGAAAGTCCATCTCACTCGAAGCCCGGAGCTCTTCAAAGACCCAAGCCGGTAAGTCACTTCGTGCTGCCATAGCTGAGAAGCTGTGTAGCGCATCGAAGATCATCTGAGCAACCCGTTCCCAGCAAGCCAGACCCTCCTCGGTAAGAGACACACGGACTTCAAACACAGTTCCAAACGAGCCGAACTCGTACGCGTCTCGGTCGGAAGTGCCGGCGATGAGATCGGTCGCCCACTTCCGGCTCTTTAAAGCTGACGCTGTCGAGTCTGGACCTTCGTGACCCAGCAAATGGCCCACGTAGTCCCAAGGCTTCTGCCGATAACTCTCTAGCATCGCTGGGAGCATCCAGTACAGCCGTAGTGACCGCTTTTCACCCACTGGAACAACACGCAAAAGCGTCGGGCGTTGTCCCGCACCCCCTCCGTAAGGAACCGATAGCTTCTCCGATCTCGGGACGTCGTAATTGATACGATGACGAGGAATCTCGCTGAAGCTCTGGGCCACGTACTGCTCTAAGGCATCGAGCGGCTCGCATCCGTACACGCAGAGCTTCATGCGCGGCGCCACGTAGTGTTTGTTGAAAAACTCGCCCATTCGTTCTCGCACGTCAATGGCGTTCCGCTCCGGGCTCAGTTTCAAGCTTTCTGCGTTGCCCCACGTGAAGCAGCGAGTGTAAGGATGTCCTTGGATACTCGTTTCGCACAGCACTTGCTGCAGACGCACGGGGTTGTTGTTCCGCACGCGCTGGAACTCGGACTCGACGGCTTTGAGTTCGCGGTCCATCGCCTCCCGTCGCAGCAATGGCGCCACGAAAAGAGAGGCGAACATGTCAAGGGCTGGAGCGAGGAACGCCGCGTCCACGTCGAACACGAAGCGCGTTGATTCGCACTCCGTCGCGCCGTTGCTGGAGCCTCCGTGGGCGCTGAGAAACACTTCAAACGCGTCCTCAGCCGGGTGCTTCTCGCTGCCCATGAAGACCATGTGCTCCAGGTAGTGCGCCAGCCCCGGCAGATCTTCTGGGTCGGCTAAGCTCCCCACGTCCACTGCCAGACACGCTGCTGCCAATGGCGGAGCTCGTTCATTCGTCTCTTCTTCATCTTCTTGGTCTTCTGCTGCACTGTCGGCGTCCGTGTCGTCTGCGGAGCTGCTACTGCGATGATCCTCTCCGTCCTCCTTCACCGGCTGGGAGATTGGCCCAGCGTCGCTCTGGATGAGCAGAACTTCCAGGCCGTTGGGCAGAGTGACCAGTCGATAGCTCTTCTTGTCCGCTGGAGACCGGAAATCGTCCAGACTCACGCGAGGCGGCCTCGACGCCATACTCACTTCGGCTTAAGCACACACTCACGCACTTGCTCCTTCTTGAATGCGCCGCAGCGGAGCCGCTCCTCGCTCCATTGTCCCAGCGACCTTGTCAGTGCCTTCAAGTCTGAGATGGAATATCCCCCAATCAGATTCGAGTTGAAGTTCCCAACCAATCAGAGGACAAGCTCATATTTGCTCGGTATGCCTGCAGGAATCTTACTGTGCTGCAGCACTGGGACATCACGTGTTGCCGCTCTTACTCGTCGAGGGACGCCACCACGGCGCCGATGGCGGCAGTCGAGGCGCGGTACGTCGTCATGAGCGTGGCCTTGGTGGCAAGCAGCGCCGGCCCGCTGAACGCGCGGGCCACGTTCATGTACGGACGCAGCACCTCCTTGGCCGACTGGCCGATGGGCGTGCTGCCCACGAACTCGAGCGGCTCGACGATGCACGACTCGTAGAGGCGGTCGTACAGGCTGCCGCGGTGCGCCACGAACACGTTGTTGCGGTGCGCGCGCAGCGAGGCCTCATAGCCCGACTGGGTCTTGTAGCTGCACAGCAAGTAGCTGCCACTGGTCTTCTTGACGTGCAGCTCCAGGTTCTCGATGGGGCCTAGCACCGCCGACGGGTACGACCCGAAGCCCTCGAACTTGACCACGTCGCCCACGCGGGGCTCCATGCCGTGCGGTTCGTACTGCAGCACGACGCGCACCTCTCCTAGACTCAGATCGGCCTCTGGCTGCTGCTTCTTTC
This sequence comes from Phytophthora gonapodyides, assembly GCA_012295475.1. NCBI lineage: Eukaryota > Oomycota > Peronosporomycetes > Peronosporales > Peronosporaceae > Phytophthora > Phytophthora gonapodyides. The sequence goes on along the minus strand of JAABLL010000781.1, from coordinate 534 downwards.
CAGTTGGAGCGCCGCCGGCGCCGAGCACGGGCAGCGCGCCGCTGAGCGGGATCCACTGGTCCATGACGTCCTCCTTGCCCTCAATGAGTGGTGTGAAGTCCACGACGGCCGTGCCAATGACTGAGCCATTGGACATCCCCACGGCCTCGGTGGCTTTGCCCGTGAGCGAGTCCTCGTTCATGGCGTCCACGATGAGCTCCAGACGCACATCGGAGTGTTCCGGCAACGGCTGGCGCTTGAGCTCCAGCTTGGGCAGCTTCACCTCGAGAAACTCGCGGCGCCAGGTGGGGTTGTCGTTGCTAGGGATGGTGGAGCTGCGCACGCTCTGCTTGCCCACGCGGAAGATCACGTACGGGTTGCACGTGCGCACCCAGAACATCGACGCGGCGGCCCGGAGGTTCCGCGCGGCCACCAGCCTGATGCTCAGCGTGCCGGCCACGCCGTCTTGGTGGTTCAAGTGCTTCTCGTACAGGTACGCCGCCATGTCCGCGCGCTCCTGCTGCTGCGCCACAATCGCCGTCGTCGCCATCTCGG
>JAABLL010000780.1:0-11909 GCA_012295475.1 Phytophthora gonapodyides | reverse complement strand
TTACAACTCGCTCTTCCGCCGCATCAAAGCTTCGGAGCTAACGCACCTTCATCTTCTGGATGCGGTACTGATCAAAGTTCTCCAGATGGGTATCTAGCAGTGCGTTGACATTCTCGACCCTCCGTTTCTGGTCCGACAGCATCCGCAGCTTTTTCTCCTTCTCCTTGGCCGAGCTTCCTCGCTTCAAATGCGCAAAATGGCCACCAATCAACACCCCAGTACATGCCAGAGTCTCTCAACCAACGTACTCTGAGCTCGTCATACTCCTTCTGTAGCTTTGCCTCGATCTTAACAGCCTTTTCCCGGTCTTCCAGCAGCCTCTGCACAGCATAGAGAGCCACAAGTCAGCCCTTGTCCTTCCGCTCACCTCTTCTTTTCGACCGCACACCTTCATGGGAACGATGGCCCAGTCCTGGATCTGCGTGACCACCTGCAAGATCTCCGTCTCGGGCCGCAGCAGCATCACGTCGTGGCTCTCGCTCGCCAGCTTCTGCCCGCTCTCGCCCAGACTGCCGAGACACTGCGCCAAGGGAGCGCACTCCTCCTGCGCGGCGATATCGTCCAGACTCTTCGCGAAGACGCCCAGAAACGCCTCCTGCTCCTCGCGCGCCTTCATCATCTTGGCCACCAGCTCCTCCAGAGCGCGTCCGTTGCGCTCCATGAACTGCAGCTGCGCCTGCAGACTGCGGCCTCGCTGCTCCATTCTCGCTCAAGTCGATTCAACTTCAATGCAAAGGATACCGTGATCAGGGATTGGTAGTAGAGTCGATTTCATCTGAATTGTAATAATTACTATTCCAAGGTTCAGGTTGACTTAATATTCATAGTAATATTAATATTCAGAGACCTGAAAATTGTGAGTTGCAAGCCTCTAAAGCTTGAGTTGCATGCATCCGTGTTTGCTGTCTCTCAGCCACTCAAATATGTGCTGTTTTTGGAAGTCATGCGGCGCACAAGTCGCTCGTATACCGCACACAACAGGTGGAGCAAATCCGACACAGATTTCAGCTTGCGTCGAGCACAAACTCGTTTTGTGCGATTTTTGGAAGTCACCCATTGTTTAACCAAATCAATATGTGTATGTGCAGTGTCCTCCTTTCTTGGGTTGCAACCTTTCCAAAGTATGTCTCCACGTCTCTCAATAATCCTCGAAACGTGTGCCGTCTGTTGTTGGTAGAGTCGATACCAAGTCCGTGCTTGATAAACGCATCAACTTGACGCATGAAAAGCCGTGTAGATGCACAATCGTTTTTTTAGACTTGCTGCTTTCAACTCAGCACTAGTTGGCAACCGCGACTCCAACACGTCGAACATTGAATCCACGGACAAAATGCCAGTATACTGACCCAAATCAAGCGAGTTATCCCTATTAGGAGTCAGAGTTACGAAGAGAGCAGGCTGACTATAGCTTGTTTGATAGGCCAAGGCTTTAAGTCTATCACCAGCGGACAAAACTTGGAACAGGACCCCATTGTGAAACACTTTATACTTGGATTGACTAACGTGCACATAGTCAAGTCATAGACGTTCCTCGTGGTTACCAGCCAACCGTTCATATTTGAGGCTTTGGCCCCCTTGCATTGTGTTAGGCTTGCCAGCAGCTCTCCGTAGCCACCCCCCGCGCCCAAATCGGCCCATTATTCGAGAAGTTGCATCTTGCCCACACTCAGCACAATATGGACCACGACACACGATTAAAGAACGCTGTAAAACTCGTCCAACAAGACACCGCAAGCTACCGCCAAGCAGCGAAGAAATACGACCTGTCGCCCGCTACGATATGGTGGCACGCTAACGACGTACTGAAACCCGGCGCTCGACAAGGAAATCCGCCCATGCTGTTCAAGGCTGAAGAACTTGGAGTTGTTGACGTGGTGCAGCTGCGTTCACGCCGTGGCCTCTGCATGGACGTCGACGAGATGAGGTATCTGATCCGCCAAGCTGCGATTGCAGGTAGCTGTTTCCCTCCACAAGGCTTCCCATCACGCCGTTATGTTGCTCGATTCGTGAAGCGCCATGGCAAGGTGTTGTGTATCAAGCGCGCTCAGGTGCTTGATATTACTCGCTACGAAGGATCTACAGAGGACCGCATTCGCTCGTACTTCGAGAATCTTGAGATGGAGATAGATGGTCTACCCCGTGACCGAGTCTGGAACTGCGACGAGACTGGCTTCTCACCCCGGGGACGCAGCGCGCCGCGCGTTATATGCGAGAAAGGGCTCCCGGCCAATGTCGTGAAGTCGGCTGATCGGGAAAATGTCAGTGTCATGGCTTGCATTGCTGCGGATGGATCAGCGTTGGACTCGATGTTCATCTTTTCTGGGGTTCGCATCAAGTTGGAGTGGATGAAGGGAGCATCAGACACCGCCGTGTGCGCCGCCAAAGAGTCCTCCAACATCAACAGTCAATTGTTTTTGCACTGGTTGAAGTACTTCGACAAGTGCTTATTGCAACGTGGCACAGAGAGGCCTGTCGTTTTGGTGCTGGATGGGCACTTCGCGCACCTGAACTACGAGGCCCTGGCGTTTGCAGTATCTGTCAAGATCGAGATTTTCACCCTGCCGTCCCACACGTCGCACTTCACGCAGCCACTCGACACGCTGGTATTTCGGGCTCTCAAGAAGGGCTACGAAGACTCGGTGAAAGCCTTCCCACTCAGGCATGCTGGTGCTCGGCCTACCAAGGACGATGTAGCAGCACTGGTTACTATCGCATGGAAGTCAGCCATGATTCCTGAAAACGTGATGGGCTCGTTTCGGTGCACGGGCATCTTTCCGCTTTCGGTTGACAAGATACTGAACAAGATCATCGGTGCAAGCCCAGTGCTACCAAATGATGCTCTAGGGGCGATAGTTCCCCAAACGATCTCTGCTCGCGTCGCTCGTCGATTGTCACGCATGGGGATATCTGCTGACCGTACTCGAGTCCTCGACATTGGTCTCCAAATCACTGACTACGTGAGCCCTTCGAAGATCGAGCCACGAGCACGAGGCACGTTTGTTAGTGGAGGTCGCTTGATGACCCACCCTGAAATGGTGCAAGAGGTGAAGAAGATTGCAGAGACCAGGCCCAGGAAGCGTCGAGAAGTTGAAGAACGAAAAACTGCTCGAGAGACGAAGAAACTGGAGCGTGCAGTAAAAGTGGAAGAACGGAAAGCTGCTCGAGCAAACAAGAAACTGGAGCGTGCAGTCGAAGCGGCCTCACGACCGAAGAGAACACGTGGGCAACGACGAGATCCTGGTCCTGTCAACTCGCCAATTAGCATCTCCAGAGTTCAAGGAGCACCACGACTACCAGAACTGCGGCAGGAATCCGCTATGCTATCGCTGTGTGCAGCAATCGATGCTGCGGTTGTGCTCGAAGGCGGTGATGTAGTGCAGGAGGCTGTTGTCTGAGGCGTTTCATATTATGTCCATTTGAATTTCAAGCTCATTTTTTCTCTGAATGTGCTCTGGAGTTTTGGTTTGTTTGTCGCTCTTGCTGTTGTGCTTCGAAGCCCAGCACCGCTCCGTGAATGCCCGTCGTCTTCGCTTCATGATGATGACCTTGAATCTACCTTAGGTCTAGATCCAGCTTCAGTTTCACGAGGTTTCGACGAGGTGCTTAGGTGTTTCATATCGTGACCTAAGGGGATATACTGCGAGCATTCAGCATTGCTGCCCCATAATGATCTATTTCCAATCTCCACTGAAGTCAGAAATTTTTGGGCAACGCAATCTGATTGTGGACGCCAAGGAAGGCATCGTTGGCGCCTTCGTTCATTGTCAAGAATAGTTCGTTATTGCTGCTCACCGGTCAGGCTTTTGTATCCATCTAGCCGAAACACAGGCACCGATAATAATAGTTAATGTACATGTTTCGCAACGCAATACGGTCAAACGCAACTAGCGAGGACAACTCGTCTTCAGCAAACTGGCGCTCGCTCAGCATAGTGTAATACTTCACGCATTCTTGGAACGAAACATTTACCAATCGAGATTCGCCTGGGTGACCCCGTCCAAAGGGGAAAATGTGTGGAAATATACGAGCGAAAAGATCCCCAGCTGCATCGTTGGAAATTGTGTCGGACCTGCGGATTTCGAATTGACGCTCTCCAGCGTTCGACGTCACTGGGTGCTCTCTCGCCATAACAGGCGTAAATGTTTCTGATAGTCCCATCCTCCTCTCTACTATGTCGGCCTCCTCACCATCGTTCACCACAGGAAATATATCACTCTGACCGCGAGTATTTTATTGCTCTGCATTCATACCTCGATCTAATTTACCGGTATTGCCTTCAATGTCGCCTACTATGACAACCCGGTACGAGGACACGTCTTCGATCGATAGTGGCTACAGTAAAATGGGAGGCCCTCATGTACAGTCGAAGTCGATGCTATGCAAACGAATACATCTATGACGACTACCTCGTATCACTCGCGTAACAGCAAGAATACTAGCCAGCTGACTTATCAGTCTTTCCAGCAGTGTAAGACCTCGTACTTTTTGTCAAGACGTCCAACATACAATCCAATTGCGATAGACAACTTTGGTAGCATGCACTTTTCAATTGACCGATCGCACTCGCAGCATATTGAAAGCCAAGCTCGCGGTGAGTTCGTATCATCCATGTAGCAATGTACACCGCGTGGTGATACCATAGTGCCTTCTAAATCAGGCAAGTGCGGTACTGATCAACAAGAGCATCAGGAAGCTTCACGTTCATCGATAGTCTCAAGCTTTTCTTCATCTTATCCATGTAAGTTCAATCGTTATCATCCACGCGATGTGTTTCATGACGAAAGTACCAGTCGATCGCACGCAGCACAAACACGTCATTTAGTCAAAACTAACGCCACCTAATGTCCGTTACCTGCAAAAGCCACTGCTGCCTTCAGCAGGCCTGCGATCCTTGTTGTGCCCGGCACTGAGAGGATCGCTCCCCTTGATTCTTACACCGTGGCAGCGTCGGAGTGTAAGTGCTCCTGTTGGTCGTAGCGCTCCCACCAGTGCTGGATGTCCCTTGCTGCTAAAGTCATGATCGACTCCCTGCACTCCACCTGTCGTTGTGGGATGTTGTGTTGAGGCGCTGGGCGCCTTCCAAAACCCCCATAAAAAAAATTGGTCACTGGGGATAGGGCGCATTAAAGGTGTATTAAACTTCCTGACCAAACTGGAATTCTTTGGTCTGACCAAAAAGTCGTCGGACCAAACAATTATTTTGATCGTGTTTGGTCGGCTTTTATCACCACCTAAACGAGCAACCACATCAAAAATAATCTTTGTTTCACTATGCGTCCAAACAACCCCGCTAAGTGGAAATATTTTTCAAATTGAAGTACGAGGATCTTCAAACGCTGCGCGCGCGCGAATTTCGCGCCCAAAAGCTGCTCATTTACCGATCCGCGCGCTACCCCAGAGCCCGCGAGACCGCCGACTTTCTCCGTGCCTAAGCGTGCCAGGTAACCCGCGTTGCTCTCTCTACATCGTGTGGTTGAACTGTCCTAACGTTGTTGTTGTTGCGTAAGGTCTGAGGGACGAAGAACTACGGTGGTGCCTGTGTCCGAGTAGCCAAAAGCGAGAACTCAACTTCGTGAGGTTCGAACGGCGGGTACGAAGAATGGTGGGGGCTGCAAAATCGTGTGTTCCAGTCGTTCCTAACCCGGTGTAGCTTTGCTGTTTTGTGCAGGCGACATGGTTTGGATGCATCGCTCGAAGAAGAGAGAGGGGTCTCCCTCTTCCACACCCATCGAAGCCTCGGCCCCAGAAGAGAGCCGCTGCAGTTCTCGACCCTCCGCCTGGTGCTCGTGCTGTTGCAGCGGGCCTCGCGACGCCGCCCAGACCTCATCGCCCTGCGAATAAGACGAAGACTTCTGCGATCAGCCAGGTGCCGTGCTATCGGCTTCGATCTGGTCCCGTCGTGAGGCACCCGCTGGTAATTGAGGCTGCCACAATGCAGATCGAGGCAATGAGTACGTTCCGGCTGGTCGCTCCTGGAAGTCCGAGCAGTCAATCGACGGGGTCCGCATCCGTGCTGATCGCGTCACAAGCGTCGGACGCTGCTTCGTCGGACCCCTCTATCTGGCTATTTGGTCACCGCCGAGCTCGCAGACGGACAGTCTGGCGGAGGCCTGCACTTCGGGTGTGTCTGCTCCCGTGTCTGATGCGACGACGTGGGCTCCATGGACGCCCCAGACGCCGGCCTCATCTCAAGGGACTTCGTCGACAACCCCGCCGCGTCGTGACATCCCTGCGTTTGTTGCCTTGGGCCGCGAACCGAGTCCAATCCAGCGACTATCTCCTCCTGAGCTTCATGAGCCCCCTCGCACTCCTCCAGGCGAGATTCCCCGATGGTTCGAAGACGCCTTCGAGTCCGAAGGCTACGACTCGGACGCACTGGAGTTGATCGCCGGACTGAGACCCTCTACGCGTTCGCCAAGCGTGGAGGAGAGAGCGGGAGCTGCGTCTCGTGACTCCATCTTTGGCGACGGTGTCCGTCCCAGTGAGAGCGTTGGAGTATCATCCGACGGCGACGCCGAGGTTGTCACCTCGCCGGAAGCCTGCGAGGCAACTCAGTCGCGCGAGGTTTGGACGCAGGAACCGTGGCCCGCCGATGTGCGGCTCATTGATGAGCAATGTAACCCTTCGCACTGGAAGTTTGAACCAGTCTCGGTGGGTGCTTGTGGCGGTGGCGGTTGTGGCTGCGAGCTTCCCTGTTCTGCGTCGTCGTGTTTGAACCCTCAAGAGAGCAGATTCTGCACCGACCGGAACTGCTCTTTCGCTGGCTCGTGTGGCAACGCGTTGTTGGAGAGCCCATCACTGGTTATCGCTCGCAGCTCGCTCACTGGTATGCGAGGGTTAGTAGCGAAGGATCCCATCCCGGCCGGTGTCGTGCTGGGCCAATACCTCGGCCGTCTGGATCTGTTTGGTCCGGAATGTGTGAACGGACCAGTGAACGATGGCTTCCGCATGCACCTGAAGACGCGCTCCACCGGCGGGAAGTATCTCGGGATCGACGCCAAGGACGTAGGGGGCAAGCTGCGCATGATGAATCATGCGTGCAACCCATGCGCTCGCTTCCATGAGGTGCAGGCCGGGAAGCGCCTCACGGTGGTGGCGGTAACCGTGCGGGACGTCGCGGCTGGTGAGCATGTGACTGTTTCCTATGGATACTGTCTCTGGTTCATTTGCCGGTGCGGGTGGAGCGGCTGTCAGCACCGCGATCTCCAGCACTTGCTGGACATCGAGGCGTAAGTGGGCACGTTGCAGCCTTCCTGCAGGTTGAGGTTTTATTGCGTCGTAATTGCATAGTGAATTTCATATATTTGATCTTTGCAGTTTGGGTTAAATTCGACGGAAGCTTCTCACTTCTCCTTTTCCCCGCAAGCACACGCATCGCATCTTGCTCGCCGCCAAGAGGAACGATAGCAGGGGTACGAGGTCGCCTAGCCTGTGATGCTGTTAGACGTTCTGTATCCACTAACATCGCGTGTTGCTTCGGTTCCTAGAGAGGTCGGCGTGCAGGGTATAACAATCACAGCCTGCAGGACCAACTGTTGATTTGTCAACTAGCTGAGGCGGTTGTTCCTCTCGGTCGGAATATGTGGGAGCATCTCGCAGTACGCTTCAACGCCTCCCGCACGAGGAACTCACCAGAGCGAGACTTTGAATCTCTTCGGCGCAAATTCAAGAGCCTGTACACGAAGCCGAAGCCGACTGGCCAGGGAGAGGTGCCCGCCCGCCTTCGACCGGTGGTGTGGGCGCAAGGAATCCAGCAGAAGATCGAGGAGACATGCGGGGTGCAAACTCGCACGATGGGCAGGATGACGGTGAGGACGACGAAGCCTTCATGCATGAGGTCAACGCCGTCCTAGGACCACCGTCCGAGAGTCTACGAGCTCCCGACGCAGGGAGCGGGCACGACAGCGCTGAAGATGTGAGAAGTGGCCGCGGCGGCGCTGCTGGAGGTGATCTTGACGTCCCCGACGCCGAGGCGTCCGAGCCCAAGGCCACGCAACACGGATCCGAGAGCGACACGGCCCCTGACGACAACCCCCAGACACCGGACGCCGTATCGCAGTACGCGCAGCCTTCCCCCTCGACGGAGCCTTCTTCGCGGGCGACGGGTGCTGTCATCACTTCAAGCGGGGTCATCGATGTTCGCTTCGCCGCTGAGTTCGGGCTGTCCAACAACGACGAACCTAACCAAGACGAGTCGCAACCTGATGTCGACGCTGGGACCCCGACGTCGACGCCAACTTCGCTCCGAGAGAGTCCAGTGGTCGACAACCGCGATCGTGTAGCCCAAACGGCGACCTCGGCACGGACGGAGCCGTCCCAACCGAGAGCAACACCTACTACGCGTGACAACCGCGGAGCAAGGGAGAACCAGCCTCGTACTCCACGCCGAACTACGACTTCGCCGCGAACGCCGGCGACGAGGACGGCTGGGGCTACCGGAAACTCGGGGCGAGGGGCAGGGAGGCCCCGAGCGCAGAGCGTCCAGTATATACCTACGGTGGCTTCACACGAAGGTCCCGAACTCCAGCGCAACCCGAGTCGCGTGGCAGCAGACGAACGAGAGGAGACGGAGAATCGCTCACTTAATGTGGCGAGTAATCGGCTTGGCGGCCAGGACCTCCGCGTGGTCAGAGACAACGTCGAGGCGTTGACGCAGTCCTTCTTGAACGAGAACGGCAAGCGGTCGCCGACCGAGTCCGCGAAGAACGACGGCTCCACGTCGTTCGCGAAGACGAAGCGTATCCGTATGCAGCAGCGGCTCGATGACATGCAGAAGGAAATGGACGATGCGGAGAGTAGACGCTCCAGCGGTACGGGAGAGATGGTGAAGCTGCTCATGTTCTTCCAGAAGGACAGTGAGCGGCGCGCGGAAGCAGAAGAGCGACGCCGTCGCAGCGAGAGAGACGAGCACCTGGAGGCAGAACGCAGGGAGAGAGCCGGAAGAGAGCAAGTCTGTAGAGAGGAGTCAGAGGCCGCTGAGAAGAAGAGGCTGCAGGAGGTGAAAATCACCCGTGAAATACGCGAGGAGCAGCGTCGTGCAGACGCAGACAGAGACGCCAAGCTCGAGCGCGAAAAGGAGGAGAACAGACGCCAGTTCGAAGCGCGGCTCGCGCTCGAACGCAGCGAAGCCAGGCAGCGACATGAGCAGATGCTGCTGCTGCTAACAACACTACAGAAAAAGTAAGTCGACTCGAGACGATCTCATGTTACAAGCCAGGCAGTTTGAACAACAATCTATTCGTTGTCTACAGTCCCATACACGAACGTCGTACGTATTTGGCTGATCTCCACAGTTCGCACTCTGTAGTTCGAGAGCCGAAAGAGGTTGTCGAGGCGAACCCGTCGCTTCTGCACGTCATAAGGCAGAGGGAGGTCTAGTCGGTGGAACACCTTGCCGACGGAGCCCATTCCCCACTCTATTGCCTGCCGAATGTACGTAATCGCCTTTGACTTCCGGTGCGCGACTGCACGTACTGAAGGCACCAGACGTGCGAGATCGCCCTCCTTAAGAGGGATCATTATGCGTCCCCGCATGTCGTCCCCGCAGGGAAACGCGCTGTCAGCGATGATACCATAGCGCGGGTCCGGGTTGAGATGGATGTCACGGAGTTTCTCTCTAAACTCGAGACTTGTATCTGCATCGTTCCAGCTTCCTAATTATGCCTGCTCCATACAATTAGGCCATCCGCGCTGAAACAGAGCGTACCAGTTACAAAACCTGCATGCAGCCACCCGTTGTATTGGGCGTTTTGGAGACCTCTATCCGAAGGCTCTTGCACCTGCACAGTAAAACCAAAGATTGACACAGTGTAAGATCGGTTAGAACACACAGCCGCTCCACGCAGGATGCCCACATCTCATGCATTACCCTCAGGTTTTTTCCGTCAATGAAGCCCCACGTGAAGGGCAGTAGTGGGTGCCGAGCCGCTGTCAAGCGAGCTAGCATTCTCTGCCTCAACGGAGAGGGCCAAACGATACGGGCGGGCGAGAAGCCCACGAGCGCGCGGTTCATCGCGAGCTCTGCTTCGCACAGAACTTTAGACAGGGTAGCGGGAGGGACACCGAACTTGGAGCATAGGCCCTTCTGGCCCATAGAATCCACGTAGAAGGCCAACAAAAGCCCCAGCACTTGGTGATGGTGCTGGAGCTTGCGAGGCCGACCGCCGGTGCGACGATACGCCGGAATCTGGTAGAACTCTGCGAACCTTGACAGCAGACGCGTGAAAGAACTCCTACACATTCAAACTTTAGTTAGCACCTTGATCGGCAGAAACAGAGCTCCTAACGCGAGCTACAGCTCACCGGCACAGCCCCGTCACGTTTATGAACTTTGTATCGCTGCCAAAATACCACATGAACATCCATGGTGACAGGGCGGGGGATGGCAACGCCTGAGAAGTCTGGTATTGCCGCATACGCAGCAGTCGAGCCCTCTCAACACGCTTACGCTCCTCCAAGAGACGCTCGCGCAGCCGACGCAGCCGTACCGCCTCACGGCGATCGATATCGCTCGCAACGCACAGAGCAACAACCAAGCGGGGGTCGGTCATCACTCGAGAGGTCAGAGACTTTCGCACGACGGGCGAAGCAGCAAGACCCCCCCCTTCCGCTTGGCTTGAAGATTAGATTGTTGACGTCGACAACCTCGGTTGCCGGCACAAGGTCTTTGCGATCTTGAAGCGACCCCTCACTTCCGTAGATATAGAGATTTTATTTTGATTTTTGTCCCGCGCAGATTTGCACCTTTTCACGAATACTTAGAAATTGTAAGCACAGGACAGCAAGGGGACAGTTACACCCGTCCGGAGTAAACCGTTTCGTGCTGGTTTTGGACGTCGGTTTTTGATATTAAGGTTTGATGCTCATCAAAAACCGACCGTCCCCTGATAAAAGGGTGCATCAAACGAAGAGGCACCAAACCTTTTTATAGCGGTTTTGGAAGGCGCCCGCTGTCTCGTGTCCTGGTGTCGTGTGTTGCGTCATGATGTGTCGAGTCGCCCGATTCCACTCCCGCGGGTGGAGCCCCCGCGAGACCACACCGATCGCATCCGCAATACGCCGTGCCGTCCAGAAGGTCGCTCTCTGCGCTGGCGCCTTTGGCGCCCTCCTCTGGCCTTGTTGTCAAAGGACTTTGGCATTCTCCCCAACGACATGAATTCTCCGCCACCCCCGCCGTTGACAGACGCGTGGGCCATGCACAGGGGTTCATATTCACTACGATTTTGACAGGATCATTGATCCTCATCCAGCGGAGTCGTCTGTATTCATGATCCAGATACAAGTATTCGTATCATAGGCTCCAGTATCTAGTAGTATGCAAATACGTGTATTTAATCCCAATGTTTATCCAACGCTGGCTACCCTTGATACCTCTGCAGCTTACTAGCTTTCTGTCAGAAGTTTCTTGTACTCCAGCCAGTTAACCTTCATCAAGCTCATCATTTCGGCACGATCGTCATCTAGGCGTGTGCGCAGCTTGTTAACTACAAACCCACTGATGCTGAAAACTCTCTCTTGAATGGCGGTCGATGTTGGCTTGCCCAAGTAGATTTTGGCTAGTACTGCGATAGCGGGGAAGTCTCGTTCTCCGCAATCCCTGAACCAAGCCAGGATGTCGACGTCCCGATACCCGTGAAGGACATTGTATGTGCCGTCCTTGCTGGCACACGACCATCGCACCCTTAACGTTTTCCACTGGTTCCACGAATTTCTTGCCATTATCTCCAAATCGCTCAGAACATCCAAAGCTTCGGCACGCTCGGATGATCCTTCAACTTCCAATAAAGCGCTCATTGCACTTGTTCTCCGGTGCGATCGCACCGGAGAAGGTTCTTCGGCGTCGTTCTCCTTGTACTCCTCACTAGTATCAGAACGTGGATTGAGTGCCTTGAAGATCACTTCATGCTCGA
>JAABLL010000777.1:0-11925 GCA_012295475.1 Phytophthora gonapodyides | reverse complement strand
CTAGTACAACTTGGGGACATCATTTTTGGGACCAAATAAAGAGTGGGATGGGACATCAATTTTGAGACGGAGTAGTACTATATTTTACGAGTTTTCGCGTGCATAACATGCGACACCGGAATCTGGTAAAATCTGGTATTTATCTGCAGTTTCGTACACCCCCAGCCCGGCCAATCACACATACGAATAGCGAGTGCGTGGCAGTGGAGCAACTACAAACAAAAACGAAAGAGATATTGGTCTGTTGAAACGCTAAACATGTCGTCATTATCGGAATGTGCGCGCGGTTTACACTTTTATATCTTAAAATCGTTATTACGGCAAATTCCTCCAAACTTTGGTGGTCGGGACAATACAAGACGGCATTTGTCTAATCGGATGGGTAACACGTTCCGACAGCAACTTAGTGGCACCGTCTCGATGCGAAGTGTTGGTGAGAGCGAGGCAAAGATAAGCTGTGTAGACTATGGCCGGGGTCAACTCACCATCTGATGGCTGCTTTTGCCTCTGCTGTGTTGTCTGTCCAGTACGCGCAAGAGACCGTGAAGAGCAAGGTGCAGCTCCTGCTGAATGGCAGCTGCCTGAAAATCAAAGAAGGACTATAAGACTGCCAATGGCGAGAGGCGTCGAAGACAAGATTAAGTATCCCAGCAGATAGCAGAACGATCTTGGCTCTCTCCAAGATTCGATTTACATCTGGATGGACGCCTTTGAGGCCGAGGGAATATTGGATATCGCTGTTATAGACGTTCCTGCAGAAATGCGTTAAATTAAGCGAGTGGTGCCAATTTGACCGTTGTGGAAGAGAACCTGGTGATTCTCAAGACAGCGTTCACGGCCAAGTGCGCTGGCGACACACACCAAGAGTATATTTAGCGGTGCTGATAGACCCCGCTGGTGTAAAAGGCGCCGTATGCGGCGGTGGTGCTGAGCTCTAGATTTGGCAAAGGCTGAATGTTGTATCAGCTGGGGGTCCAGGCGCTACATCCCAACTCCAGCATGGAAGCGATGTACATGTGTACACACCTGCAGGAGTGACGGGATCTCCGGTGGCTACGCACAATCTATGTCAGCGGTTATTTGCAGACAACTTCAAGGCAGCAGATATTGGTGAGCATAGAAGGGCCATTTACTATCACGCGCTAGATCGTAATCCTGGATGAGAGGATCAAACTCTTAACAACCTCCGAAAAAAAAAGGTGACGTGGAAGTTAAACTGGCAAAGACTATGTCCGTTTTCTGAGAAAAGCGTTCGTCTGGCTAAACATCTCCTTCCAGCAGCGAAGGTGTATCAAGCGATGCAGACAAAAGTCTAATTTGAAAGACCCGGTAGGAAAATGGTGGTGTTGGTGATTGATGAGGTGAGAGTCCTGCTTGGTAGTGATAACGCAGAGATGGACTACTTCCGTAAGCTGCGCCACGCTTTCATGCTAGCAAACGAAGTCATTGGTTCCGCTGCACACACCTGCAGGAGTGACGGGATCTCCGGTGGCTACGCACAATCTATGTCAGCGGTTATTTGCAGACAACTTCAAGGCAGCAGATATTGGTGAGCATAGAAGGGCCATTTACTATCACGCGCTAGATCGTAATCCTGGATGAGAGGATCAAACTCTTAACAACCTCCGAAAAAAAAAGGTGACGTGGAAGTTAAACTGGCAAAGACTATGTCCGTTTTCTGAGAAAAGCGTTCGTCTGGCTAAACATCTCCTTCCAGCAGCGAAGGTGTATCAAGCGATGCAGACAAAAGTCTAATTTGAAAGACCCGGTAGGAAAATGGTGGTGTTGGTGATTGATGAGGTGAGAGTCCTGCTTGGTAGTGATAACGCAGAGATGGACTACTTCCGTAAGCTGCGCCACGCTTTCATGCTAGCAAACGAAGTCATTGGTTCCGCCGAAGGGATATTCGGCGTGCGAACGATGGCATTGGTGGCGCCGGAGGTATTTTCGGCCTCGTAGACATGAACTCGAAAATCTCGGATCCGCCGCCGCCGCTGTCGCCAAACTCATCTTCGCGGGTTTTCAAAGGGAAGTTGGCGCTGTTCCTGATGTTTGGGCTCACTCACACGGTGGACATCAAGAGGAATAAGTACCACTGTGCTCATGCGGAAAAGGAACAGATGAACACAAAGACAGCAGGTGCCGGACGAGCACCAGGCGACAATAGAAATGAGACAGCGTTGGCAAGAGTAAGTTATGGTGAGGGCGAGATTGACGTGTACAAGTGCGTCGTGTTCAAGGGCGCACGCAAGGATTGGCACGAATTGAGGTATATGGATCGCCCACGGTGGGCAAGAAATTTGACCAAACTTGAGGGGGAAAGTGAGGATTCAACGGTAACAAATTCGGATTTAGTCAGCCTTGCGACCAACAAACTGGTGCTAGGGCTACCATCTGGAGCAATACGTTATAGCAAAGCTACCATGTTTTGTTTTGTCTCGTCGGTGCTTTGCCAATTGGGTGTCCATTCGTATGTGGCGTCGGCTTTGGCGTCTCGCGCTGACTTCATGTGAATTACGTGAGGGATGGTTACTTGAGCAGCAAGGCGTCATATCCTGTGCTTGCTCTTGGAGCAATGTGGGCGTGGAACGCAAAGCGCAAAGCGCTGGTAGATCACATCTTTCCCTAGTTGAAATGCTTACGCTGACAATGCGCGTAACACCGGTGGCGTTAGCGCTACGATGGCTCGCAATCGGATACATCTTGCGAAAAATGTGTGATAGGAGACCGGCCCATCTTTATGTGCAAGTTTAGTGGACCGTTTGTCTCTGTGGCGTCATTCATCACAATGCTAGGCGTTCGAGATCGTACGCCGGTTCTAGTGAAAAGCGCGACTGTTTCATATCCCGCGGTTCGAGAGGCCTCTACCAACGTAGCAACATATGTGCTTTATCGCTTGCTTCATCTAGAGCTTGAGCTGAATGATAATACTATATGGTAATTGCTGTGTTGCAGGGCTGTGGACAACTTGCACGCAGCCTGTACATAGATCTTCCGAAAGTAGCCGAGCGCTGCCAAAGTGGAGACGAGGAGAGTCGAAGTACAAAGTGGATACTGAGTCTGAGGCTGCCAAGGCAGACCCCAATGGTGAGGTCTCTATGATTTTGATCCAGGTGAACATCCAGAAGCCTCGACGTTCGTCGTGTCGCCAACGAAGAAATTCTGTTCATGGTTCGTGTTTTGCGAGGAGAGCAAGAAAATTATCATAGGACTTTGTGGGGAACCTGGCGAAGATCTCCCGGCAAAGCCATCTCTTGATGGAGCGGAGAATCCACTTAGGCAAACAAAACCTGTACCAGAGGTGATCCGGATCTACGAAATGGGGGAATGTGATACAATTTCATTCATGTCACGTCCTTGGCAGACAAAAGCCCCAATACAGATGTGGCTAGCGATGACAGCAGGATGGCGTCATCTTCGTCATGTAGTGAAACCTCGGGGGGTACACGATGGTGGCGAGAAGTATGCGTGATTTTGCAGCATAGCGTGGGGCAACACGCACTAGTGGACCCGATTCAGAAGATGGTTGGAAGTGGAGCAACGCGATGAAAGTCGTGGCGGATGCATAACGAAGGGGAGGACAAGACGACACTTCACGTGAAGAAGAAGTAATTTCTTCCGTTTGGAGGCCATATTTACGATCTGTTTCCGTATAATTTCCACCGAGACATGCATTTGTGAACACGGATGTGGCGAGTAGGCTGCAAAATATGGGGTCAATTTGCAAGCTCACAAAGTTTGCTGGGGGTGACATCTAACATCGTCGTGGGGTGGAAGAAAGAAATGCCGGTAGCCACGTGAAGACGCAAGCTGTACTCGAGCTGGTGTACAGGGTTGTGATGGGACCAGTGACCCCGTCGTCGAAGTGTGGGTCTCGCTACGCCGCACCTTCACCGATGACTTCTCTCGTTAAGTTTCACTCGACTTGCTGATGTCCACGTCTGAAGTCCTCACGTACTTCACAGAGTAGAATAAACTCGCCGAGACATAGGCAGGTGCGACACTCAATGTTGGAAAGTAATAATGGAGGCGAGCACACGGACAGCACCTTTTAGAAGTTTACTCTCAGCACGACATCAGACAACGACCCCATACACGCCTCAGTCAAACTGGCTAGCCGAGCGGATGAACCGCACAATCGTTGGACGCGGTAGAGCAAATCTACTACCACCAAGTTGATGAATGCTGGTATACGAAAACAGTAATATCAGTTGTGTACTTCACGAACCGCAAAAAAAACGCGCGAAGTCATATCTCCGTTTGAAGGGAAATAAGCCGCCAGTATAGGAACAGCTTCGCGTCTTGGGATCACGTTTCTTCATGTAAGTGGACAAGCCGTTCTGGAACAAATAGCAGAGCAAGGTGCGCAAATCCACGTTGCTAGGGCCCCAGCGAATATTAAAACATACTGCGTTTGGAAAATAGATGATTCTCGCATTGCAACAGTTTGCATGATCGATGCCAACGAGAACCTGCCATCGACGCTACAGACACTGGGCATACACGACGAACTGCCTGGGTTCATACCGCGTCGATGATGACCTTGACGACGCAGCTAATATATCACGCTCTCCTATCCAACTGGGGACGAAGATGTGGGCACGGCCGATGATACTGTTGTGGTGGTGGCTAACCCGCCCCGATGGATAACTACCAAGACACAGCTCTACCGTTGGTGCCCACTACGAACTTAGGTGGGTATCAAGCTGCCGTTCTAAAACCAGGACGCACACAACGAGTGCCGACGAGCCTTACCTTCTCGATGTGATTTGCACCGCAACGGTGCCAAGACACTCAGATGAGTGGGGAGTCGACAAAGCAAACTTGCTGCGAGCCCTAGCAGTCTAGTGCCTTCGTTGCTTCCGAGTGTGGTGCTATCGGATCGACAATCCCTCGCGTCACCACCAACCCGTCATGATACACACTACTTGCAACTTGCTTGGGATCCTGCCTCGTCATAAGGAGAATCATCGAGTGCAGCTCCTGACAGTGCAACATTTAGCTAGCGAGCCCTATCCCAATCGATCACGACAACGACTACGGGGATTCATCAGGTATTGCGGGTGTTTCTCTCATCTATCGTGATGCAATCTTTTCACTGGACACAGCGAAGAGGAAGACGGTCATTTGATCGGAGCTGTAATCACACATCCCCAACCACGCCTGTGACATCGTGGTCACCCTCCTGGAATGAAGGTTATAGTCTGCAATATGGTTATTTACTCCGAAGCGGAACGAGGACGGCAAGATTGTGCGATCTAGGGCGCATCTCGTTGCCCTAGGATTTCTACAGATCCTCGGTATTTACTACCATAAAAATATGTTCCAATCGTTGGGCTGCCTACACTCCGTGCGTTCTTCGCGGGCTCCACCCACCCCGGGCTTTATGTCAAGCAATTCGATGTTGAAACGGCTTCCCAAAATAGGGCTTTGGACGATATTGTCTACATGACCATTCCACTCGGTGTCAGGTTTTATGCGTGCCGACCGAGGAGTTGTATGTACGGGCTCAACAAAGCCGGGGTCGTGTGGTTGTAGACGATCAGGTTGGTGTTTCTAAAGACGGGCTTTACGCAGATGATTGGCTTTTCATTCCGATTGGGCAACATAGCCCAGAACTCGTCGTTTTGTATGTTGACGATACAGTTGTTGAATTTGTGGATGAGCAAGATGCAGCGGTGAAAGAACGATGCCTTTCCGATCGCTTCAAGGTGAAAACACTAGGACGCGGCATTTCAGTTTGGCAGGGAAGTCGCGCATTCGCCTGTCGAGGGCAATCTTTCTCTTTGTCAATCGCAATTCATCGATCGCATGGTTGGCCGTCTCGGACAATATGACGCTTTTCCTGACCAAATCCTTAGCATTGATGGCCAAGACATCCGCCGTAGGAGACAGCTGAGGTGGTCATGTTGGCCAAACCTTTGTCCTCTCGTCCACAGAGGTCGCGTACATGGCACTCGCGTTGGCGAAGTGAGAGATCGAGTAGCTTCGCCAACCCGTGAGCGAGATTGATGTGCAAGTTGCTGGGCCAATGGGTCGTGAACGTCGGCAACCAAGCCGTGATAAGCATCGCGTGCACCCAGGGTTACTCCGTTCGAACCAATCATATCGATCTGCGTTTTACTTCATTCGGTATTATGTTGACGCTGGCGTCGTCGTGATCAAGCACGTCCCTTCGACGAAGCAGCTTGCAGACTTCCTCACGAGACCGCTGTCGACGCCGCAGTTCCACAAGCTTCTGACAGCGAGCGGTGTTGTCTTTCACCAAGTTGAGGGGGGGGGGGGGCTGTCCGTGTCTTGCAAGTGCGTAGTGTCAGCCTCCAGGCTGTACTGACCACATGTGTACATGGGACAATCCGTCATGCTGTCAGGTAGGTGGAACAGTCGACTTGATGGTTCAAAGAGTAGTAGTAGTTAAAGTTACCGAGGTGACGCTAAAGCTCAGCCGCCGAAAGTGTCGAACTGCATAATCGGAAAGGTAAACATCAAAGGCTCAGGTCTCGGCTGCTGAAGAGAAATCGTGGGGGTCATTTTCAGCCGAGAGCAGACTTGAACAATGGGGGAGTCTGAGCTTCGGGAGATAGTAGTTTCGCGGGTGTGCGATGGTCTATTCTAAGTCCAAAATTCATGGGACATAACGTTCTTTCGATAAGGGAAGTATGGGAGGACTTGAGAAAATCCCATGACTAAGGAGGCCTGTCCATGAGTCGTTGCAATCTGCTGCACCTTGTAAATCGACAGAACCCGGTATGAAATCTGAGCTTTTAAAAGGTGTATCTACATTATAAACGAACTAGATTTAGTGTGATAATGACAAGGTTCGAAAAAATAGGCCTTATCATGTTCAGTAAGCTACGCCTGAACATTGGCTTTGAGCCAGGCTGTGGGCTGGCGGTTTGTGATACTCTTGTGGTACGATGCCCCGTTCATATGGATGGGCATCGCCCGTAGGCCTCTAGCGTTGTGTATAACCTTTCGAGCCACCTCCCCAACTGAGCAGCACTGGAGTTCCGGTGATAGACGTCATCGCATTTCGGTTTCAGTGTTGAATCCCAATAGTCCACAGAATTGGGAACAATCCCGCATTGAATGATTGTATCGTTGGGCCCGTAATGCCTGCAGCAATAATGGGTGAACATGGTCGACGCTGCAATAAACATTTTCTAGGAAAACCGCGGGGGTGTCCGTTCCTCCATTGGTTGGCGACCTTCTTCAGCAGATAGCCAGATCTAAAACAGGCTTCTGGACCGCTTTCGGCTATGTAATCGCATGCACGTAGAAATAGCCGAGCTCCTTATAGATGCGTCGCATGGTACGCACATGCACCAATATGCCCTCGGTTGGTTCTACCTTCTTCGCAATGACCAGATCGTGTATCTTGTCGCGGTCCTTGTGCGATACTGGATTCTATTATGTCACACAGATTGCGTCGATCTTTGCCTTCCGAAAGCCGGGATCGTGAAAGTGAGGCCCAAGCCTACCTGATCCAGGTCACTAATGTTATACGTGTCGGCGACGCCGTCATGAATACCGCAGTCGCACCAACAGATTGAACCAGGACCAGAAACTATACCCTTTCCTGGTGGAGGCCCGACTTAAAAGGCGGTTCCATGCGATGTCAACAGGCTGGCACACGTATGTGTACCCCGGTGGGGCCTTGAGGGGGCAGTAAGCAGGCGCGCAAAAATCAATACGTGAGTCCGCCAATGCCCTGCGAAGTCGTCCCAAAGCAGCAACACGGGCTCGTGCATATTAGGTCTTCAATTAAAGTGGTAGCACATGAAAGCAATCGGCAGCGCACTGTTTCACCGAGCGGTGGCGTTGCCGTAGATCCAAGCTGCCGGCCAAAGCCACAGCGCGTCGCCGTGTTTTCCCTCGCGGAAGCGGTGATCTTGGAGGTCATCGTCGAGAGATAGGACGAGCTTACTACCATCGCTGTCTCCGAGCAGTATAACCGTCATGCATTCCTTGGCCAAGTCGGTACAGCAAACCCAAACAGTCTTGGCATCCAGCGGCAAAACCGTTTGAAGAGGAACGTACTCGTAGTTGACTCCCAGATATGTACTGTTAGAAAGGAGAGCTACCATAAACACGAAACAAGCAGAGCGTTCCCATTTGGTTGGCGTTCGTCATCGTAAGCTCCTTCATCTTGTCTCGGACGATGGCGCACAATGTTTTAGCATTGGTGCGGTATCAGCCGGTGTTGTCTGGTCTGCCGGAAGCCCAGTGACCTGGTGGCTGTGCAGGAAATGCTTGCAACAGCTCCAGGCAGCTGTCGAGGCGTCATGGGGAAGCTGGTACCCGTCGTAGACTTCGACAGTATGTAACTTGAGCATCAGCACCGTAACAAGCAACGTTGATTCGTCTTACGACTCCAGTAATGAAAAAAGCGGGAATTATAATTTCGGCGATGTGGTATAATATCCGTGTGCACACAGTTCCCGGACTATTTTTCCTATGTCAAACTGAAAATGATAGAGAGGTGTAGAGGAGATGCGGGCACACCGTTGTGAAGTGAAAATTAGAGGAGACGATTGATGTCCTCGGTGGTGCCGCTGAAGCAGCGGAACATCATCAAATTTGCAGTAGCATCAGATCACTATTTTTGCACAGTTCCGGGCCACCTGTAGATGAAGGGACCAGGGGTCGGTAGTAGCGCTCAAAATATCTACTATAGTAGTGCTATTAGCACTACTGCTACTACTACTAAGATAAATATTCTCTCAAAACGCGTCTACTATCAAATTAGCACTACTAGTGGTTTGAGAAGACGCTAGTAGTGCTAATAGCAGTACTAGCGACTACTACTTCGAGGGAAGCTCAATCCCTCAAAGGGCGCGGAACTTGGTGGTTTTGGTGCCCTTCCGGCCAAGATATCCTTCCCTCTCCCTCACTTCTAGATTCTCCTCGCCACACACAGACGAAATGAGGTGCTCCAAGAGTGACTGCTCCTGGGGGGACTTGCAGGAGACGTCACCGTGCAGTGTTTGTTCGCGGCCTGTGCACCACCTCTGCAGCAACGAGTTGTGCACCAAGGCAGAGCTCTCAAAAAGGTGACATTGGAACCGAATTTGCTGTGTGGAGATCTTTGGAATGCTTACTTAACTGTATTGTAGATTTTGCAGTAGACAGTGTGTCAACAAGTACTTCAAGAACGCAGACGATAGCGATGAGCCAACACCGAGCAGCACGTCAGGAATATCTGCTTCGAGTCAGGCAACGGATATCGACCTCGCACAAGACGTGCTGGATGACGAGGCAACGCCAACGAGCAGCATTCCAGAGGGGATTGGGCACGGGCCCCCAACGAATTCGACTGACTTTATCTGGGAGGTGATCCATAAACTCGATGAGCCTGTTTCGTACAAGGGGAAGATGTTTTCTCACATTTGTATCGAGTGCTCGAAGACGAAGACGTGGAAAAACGCGCTGTGCGCCAGTAACGCAACGAACGCCAAGACGCACTTGGTGATCGCTCATAAAGCGCATCCGCAAGCAGTCAAGGAGAAGCAACGTCGGTTGGAGCGAGCGCAACGCTACACGGTTGGCAACGCTCCCTCAAACGATACGAAGCGTCCGCGTGATAGCGAAACCCCACTTCCTGACGCCAAACGCCAGAAACCCTTTTTTAAGGTCCAAGTCAGCAAAGATCAAATCACTGGGCACGTTGCACGGTGGTGGATCCGTGATGGTGAGTCTCTTTTCAGTTTTGAGTCGAAGTATGGCAGCTAACCTGTTTCGTATCTCTCTTAGGACTGCCGTACAACATGGTTACCACGTCGGCTTTTCGGGAGCATCTAGTTGGCATCACCGGGGACCCGAATGTGACCATCCCGTCGAACAAGACGTACAACGATATTCTCGACAACGATTACGAAAGATTTGAGACGGACACATCGGACTTATTAGCCAAGGAGTTCGCGTATCTGCACCATACACCGTTCCTGACCGTGGAACACGATCTTTGGACTAACAGCTCCAAGAATTGTATTGTTGGTGCATCGTGTGGTTTCATTGACCATCAATGGAGACCCCGCAAACTGGCACTTCTCGCCAAGGTGAAGAATGATGGACACGACGGGGAAGCTGTAGGTGACTTGCTGGATGAAGAGCTGAAGCAGCGCTATGGGCTGGATGTGGAAAAAAAGGCGCGATTCACCATCTCGGATACTGCTGCAGCCGCACGCAAGGTTTCGAGGCAGTTCGACTCCACCCTGCAAACCGATTGCACTATGCACGTTCTGAACATGTGCATTGGTTATGGCATCGGCTTGAAAGAGAATGTCCGACACACGTACACAAAAGACCCGACAACCAAGGCATACGTGAAGAAGAAGATTGTGGTAACTGAAGGTGGTGCTTTTCCTGAGGGCGGCGCCGTCATTCGAAAGCTTCGCGCTCTGAACACCTTTTTTGCCTCTAGTCGATCACCCGAACGTATTGCTCGTCTCAAAGAAGTCCAAGTGTTTAACAAGCTGCCCCAGCTCTCAGCACTCCTAGACGTTGACGTGCGCGTAGCATCGACTATCAAGCTGTTCAGACGCTCGATTATCAACTATCCAGCCTTCAACGCGTTCTTCCAGCGAGCCGATCTTACGAAAATGGAGAAGGAGGTGTTCTCTTCCATTTCTGACGGCGAATGGGAGTTGGTGGTTCAGCTGGAAGCCGTTATGCAGCGAGTCGCTGATCTGGCACTCGTCGAGTCGCAATCTGCTGCTATCATATCGTCCACGATGTATGTCTTCTTGCGCGTGGCTTCAGCTCGGATGAACTCATACAAATTTGCAGCTTACTGTTTGAATGGGGCTCGCAACGAAGACACAAACGAGAAGAATTTCCCTCGTGTTCAGCTGACGAGACTCGACCTGTCTACATTGGCCGAGCGCTGTGTGATGCGTACCCTCCACCAGATAGCAAGTCGGTTTCCGAAGCCTTCAGTTCCGATGGGGATGGCCCTGCTGCTCGACCCACGGACAAAACGATCGGCAAAGAACTATTTGCGGGTTCCCGACGTCGCTGAAGCGGCTATTGACAAGGTTTTGGCGGCCACGAAAGAGCTGTTGCAAATCGAGCATCGCGTGTTTTACAAAGCTACATGTGCGGGCGAGGATCATCTTGATGACGAGGCGGTGGCATCCGCAGCAAACTCACCTCGCGGTGAATGCAGTAGCAGTTCCGACACTGAGCTAGAACTGCTTTGTGGTGAAGAAGTTTCGGTGCCAGCAGAAGAAGCCCTCGTTGATAGTACGCAGAACGCAAAGGCGGACGCGGTGCTGGAACAGTGGCTTGATCTTCGCATCGAATGGTAGGAAGTGGCTAAGAACCAGTATCCGACCAAGGATGAGCGCGAAAGCGTGATTGCCAAGCTCAGTATGCGCAACAAGAAGCAAGGGAACGTCCGAGTCTGGAACGTCGAACAACTTTGTCAGCGGATCGACGTCTGTCGATGGTTTGCAGAGTACGGACAAGCACGGTTTCCTTCTGTCGCAAAACTTGCTCGAGTCTGGCTGGGACGTGAATGCTCGACTGCGTTCCAAGAACGGGTCTTCTCGACCGGTTCGTTCGTCATGAGCTCGCTGCGTACACGTACCGACAATGAGCGAGCGCAACGACAACATATTCTGCGGCACAATCGCCAAGAGCTAAAGCGCATCGAGGAGAGCAAGCACCGTATCTGGTAGGCGTCGATCTTACGTAGCAGCGATAGTAGCGTAATAGTACTACTAATATCACTACTACTACTATCGACATTGCTCATCTACTAAGATATTACTATCCACATATTCTGGACTCGTCAGTTTTAGTAGTGCTACTACTACCTTCGAAATCCCCGCTACTACCGAACCCTGGTCGAGATTGCCAGTCATTCGAGAATTTGCGGGATGGCGCGCATCCGGACCAGTTCACGCGGGAAAACCGCCGCTG
>JAABLL010000773.1:0-11932 GCA_012295475.1 Phytophthora gonapodyides | reverse complement strand
CTCTTTGGTGCCCTTCAGCGCCCTGGTTTTGGGGTCCTCCTTGCGGGCGACCCGTCTTCAAAAGAACCCCCCCCCCCCCCCCCGCCTCCCCCCCCCCCCCCCCCCCCCCCCCCCCGCACGAGGAGCAATTACACTCACCTGCAGTCGCTCTGTAGCCGTCTGGAACGGATTCCGTTGCTGAACCGGAGTAGGCCGAGTGTCCGCTCCAAACAACTCTGGGTCCTCATGTGGTAGTCTTGACCTCTTGCTCAACAGGTCACTCAGCGCAGGTTTGGGCTGTGACACAGGCACAGGCACGGGTGGCTTGCCAAAGCCCGCAGCTTGAGGCGGGCCGCTCCACACGTCATCGTTGAAGTTGAACTCGTTCTTTTTTGCTGGTTTAGACTCCACCTTCGGTGCCAATGGTGGAGATGCAACCGGTTGAAACATTGGAGCCACTGAAACAGGAGGCGCCGGCGAGCTAGCAACCTCAGCAGCCTGCCGCGGCACTCCCGTGCCACTCGTGAGCCCTGAACTTGGTCTTTTCAGCTCCGTTCGCTCTGTCACCACCTTTCAGCATCACAATGCACCACGTGAACCTTCTGTACTCTACCAGGTCCTCTCTAACAGTATCTGACCCCTTCAAAGAGCTTGGGGAAGCGACGTTGCACGTCCTCGAGCGTCGCTCCTTCCTCGCTCTGCCTACGTCTCCATTTGTCCCTCAAGCGGCTCCTCCTCTTGGACTCTGCTCCTCTCTCTCGGCTCTTCAGTAGTGCTGCCACATAATCCCAGTCAGAGCCCATCCACACCCAGTCAGTCAATGCACGACCAACGCACCGAACTCCGTCGCGTGAAGTCTCTGCAGAGTGTCAGCGCTCCGGCGATCGCCGGTCACAGAGCTCAGCGCCCGCAGCATCTCGCTATGAGTCTCCGAGGCCTCGGGGTCTCCGTGGACTCGCAGCAACTCGTACGTCACGCGGCCCGCATCGTCCGACATGTTGCGGTTGGATAAGTCAAAACTAAATTGAAAATTGCAAAAAACTACTGTGTTTATGATTGCAGCGATGGAAATGGAGAACTTGGTTTCCTCTGGTGGGTGGCCTCTCAACTGTCTAGTCTCGGTGGGCGGAGCGTAAGTTGTAGCGCTTGACGGCGGCCGTGGCGGCGGCGTGGCCGGCGACGGCCCTGAACACTTGTCGGTCTTGCGCCTGCTGTTCCGAGTCGTCGAAGTCCACGTCTACGTCTTCGTCCTTCTTGCTGGTCTTCGCTTTGGTGCCGTGGGCTGACGCGGCGGGTTTCTTCGCCGGGGCCTTGCTATGGCGAGGGGTGGTTCTCTTCTTCTCAGGAGCGGCGGCCTTCTTTGCCTTGGCTTTGACAGGTGGAGGCGCCGCGGCGCTTTCGTCCACGCTCTTGACGCGCTTGCGAACGGGGCTGTCGGAAGGCGAAGCCTGCGAAGTCGCGATCTTGGCAGTCTGCAGTGATCAGGAACAAAACGCAGCATTGGTTAGTCGGCTATCAATGAGATACTGTCGTTATACAGTAGTAGACGCACCGCTTTGCTCGTCTTGCGCGTGCCCCACTCGAACGGCGTCGTCAAGCCCTTGTGACCACCTAGCTTCGATAACTGCGCGACGAAGAAGTCGTAGTCTGGTCGATCCTCGAAGCCGCACTCACGGATGTTCTTGAGCATCGCACCCCACTCACGAGGGAGCGACGCGCACAGTTGGTCCACCGACGTAGCCTTCTTGATCTTAGCCCCTTCGGCATCACTCGAGGCTTGCTGCCACGGGAGGTCCCCTCGCACCAGGTAGATAAGCACGTACAGCAGCGACTCCATGTCGTCTCGGCGGCTGGAGGCTACGCGTACACACAAGTTAGACGACGCTTCGAAGTGACAAGCAAAGCATACGAACGTACTCGCGCCGTTGTGGCAGTTCAAGCTCAGGAACGTTGGCGTTCCGACCACCGTCCCCTCTTTGTAGTCCTTGTGCTTGCCCGTCGCCGTGACATAGCGGTCCGAGATGCCAAAGTCGACGCAGTACACCTTGTTTTCCTTGCCAAGGTTCAGCATGAAGTTCTCAGGCTTGACGTCTACGTAGAGGATGTTCTTCACGTGCATCTGCTGCAGTGTTTCCAGCTACCAGCACAAACAACGACAAAACCTCAAAGGTTAGTCCACCACCGAACTATTCCAGCAGCAACTGCTACACCACCTCAAACTGGCAAAACCTACAATCTCCTGGCCCAGTCGAGCCGCCGTGGCGGACGGAACAGGCCCCTGCTCCTGCAGCACCGTCTCCAGCGTGCGTCCGAGCCGCTCGATCACCAGGAAGCGGTATCCCTACAGCCACATCATCAATCTTTAGCATCACTGTACTCAACCGCCAAAACTGCAGCTAGAGCCCAACCTTGTCCTCCCCGTAGGCCCCCATGGGCACGTACGGGATACCCGGCTGGTCCCGCAGGTGACTCTTGTACAGAAGGTGCTCGGCGTATAGCGCGTCGGCATTGCGCTCGGCCGGCGTCTTCTTGCGCTTCTTATTCTTGAGTTTGGCGATCGGCAGCTGCGGCAACGGCGACAGCTTCATGACGAACGCGCGGGAGGCGTCGCTTCCCAAGGGCTTCACGGACTCGACTGTAGTGAGGCGAATATGGCGAGTTAGAAGCTGGGAGTTGGACGAGCGTGGAGATCAGAGATCGAGCTTACCGGCGTAGACGTCGCTGCACGCTCCGGAACCAAGCTTCTTGCCCAGCCGCCATGTCTTGAGCGTTGTCCCCTCCATCGAATGAGCTTGGATCGGGCTGTTGAAACGGACTCAGATTTTTTGTTTTTTGGACCAACCAGAATTTGCCTCATTATACTTTTCACTAATTTTCGCCACGAGCGACATTAAAAAAGCTAATTCCTCTGACCATGATAGCTTTACTAAATGAAACTTTGCTTAAACAAGCCCAGGTTTCGCATGGCTTTCTATGACGGTGTAATGTATGTGGTGGTCAAGTTTTAAAGTGATACAGTGAAGTTTCATGCTCCTGCTTCCCTGGTCAGCAAGGAATCGGCCGACTAACTCTATTGCTAATTCCTGGTCTCAGCTGTTTTGTGTCGCGATAAAATCCACCCTAACCTCACTCAAAGGTAAGACTCACATGCGAATAATACGTATTATTGTGCCTTTCTAATTCTGCCGCAGTAATTCTGTCGTAATTCTAATTTCATCTCGCCCTTAATTCCTCCTCCACAAAGCCAATTATATGTCTAATTATGGGTAGCCCAAAATTAGGATGGCGATGGTGCGGTCGCTTTACGATAGAATAAGCTAATTATGCCCGAGTCGTAGCTAAACAAGGTGATTGGCGGGTAGCAAACCCGCCATTCCGTCTCTATCCAAGCCTATCCGCCACGATGAGCTCATAAGTGCTGATCTGGACGGATAGGGGTCGAGGCTCTAATTGAAGGCATAATTAACATTAAATTAGAGTTGAAATCCTTTTTATCGATCTAATTATGCCGGAATTAGAAGTCCATCCGCCAAAATTGGCGATATGCACAATACATAAACAGCTAAAACATGGCCAACCAGTATTTTGCATGCTTGCTGTGACATTTGTAAAACGGATCTTTGGCCTCCCTAATTCACGACCATTTGTGGATAAAATATGGGCCATTTTGGGTCGTCATGCCCAATTTGACGAGGAGCGACGGGCCACTGCTGTAGCAGAACGTCATACCGTTTCTAGCGTTGTTAGCTGTATTGTAGATAGTTTGGCTTTGCTGTGGACCAATTTTTAAGCTTCTCCGATGAAGAGCGCAATTAATTGCCTTCATAAGCTCAGAGATATCGTGTCGCTTCGTGGCGAGAATCAGTGTTAATATGAGACCGAGTAAAAAAAAAAGTATGCTTACGAACCTAAATACGATCGCGATTTCAGAACACCAATGGAAGGCGAGTGTCTCCTCTGCCTTCTGATGCAGGAAAATTTAAAAACTCGACAAGAACGGGAGTCGTTACTAACACCTCCGTTCGGAAACTAACGCACCTTCAAAAAGTAAAATGGCATAGCTCCGCCTCATTCTATTTCCGAATATAACATATGCAGAGGCTTAGCTGAAGTGCTGCAGAGTTGTGGACTGCGGCTGGTTCAGAGAATAAAAGGATCAAGATCAGAGGGCTCAAAATAAGAGGAAAGCAGATAGGTCTGGAGCTCTGTGGCCTCAGATGCTGGAGCGTGGCAGCGTCTAACGGAGCAGCTAGTAGGAACCTGAGCATGGCAGCCTTGGAGTTCATCGGCGTAGAGCAGTTCGGTAGTTAACGATACGATAGCCGGATGCGCTTGAAGAGCAACTCGGGATCGCATAATAGCGTGGCAGGGAGCTCGCCGAGAATGGGTTTGTCCTCGTGCAAGTGGCCGAGGCGGAAGTCGTTGCGTCCCTCGTTGTCCATGATCATTCTCATAACCAACTGAAGCGATAGAAAGTTCTTGTTGAGCGTCTCAGCGCTCGTGTCGGCAAATTCACCCTGCACTTCCTTGATGAGATCTTCTGGTGTTCTTGGATTCGTGCGCGACAGCAGTTAGCAAACAAATCTCAGGGGCAACCGCTTCTCAGTCTCCCCGAGGGGTAAGTCCGACCAAAAATATTCCGGAATTGAAAATAAGACCCGGTTTTTCTTGGTATACACGCTACTCTCCACTCCGACAGTTGTCCTCCTCTTCTCAGGTCTCGGACAGTCGATCTTGAAAACCTGTTTTTCTTCTCGGGTGGTTCCGGCTTAGAACTCCGCACCGGTCTCTTCTTTGTCTTCTACGGTTCCGGCTGAGAACCGCGTTCACGGACCTTCACTCGCTCCTCAGATCCAGGAGGGGCCAGGGGTTAATGACTCGGGTCTCGAGTCTTGTCTTGATCCAGAGCACTCACACTACACTCTGGGACGTCTTTGCGAGTTGTCGACCTGGGATAGGCCTGTCGTACTCCAGCGCACTCGCCACACGCTGGGACTTCCGCGCACCACGCCTTTTTCAGGTGAGCGATGCGAGTCCGGGACANATCCGGGACCTCGCGTAACCAACAACTCCCGGGAACCGTTTAACCCAGGGAGATGTTCTGCCGAGACCTCAGGAACGATCGCCTTCGTCCCGTCCCGATGATATGAAGCACCACTGCGTCGCCAGGCAAAGCCGAAGACCAGAGGTGGGGATATGGAATAACGAAATCCACCACGTCGAAACACGGAAGACTTGGTTAAGTGGAGCTGAATTTATTCGGCGAACTTGTCTACAGTGTCGGGAAGCTTGGTCACTGCGTGGCTTGCACCCAAATGCGATGGGGCGGTGCTCGCGTGCGTCCTTCGGGGCAAATTGAACTCTGATTGAAATCTTACACATGCAAATACGTAAAGACCTTCTAGTAAGGGCGTGCGCTCTGCTGGCAATGTCTACATCTTGAACGTGGGCGAAGATCGGTCACGAAGTGACTGGCTTGGGCGACCCTCGAGCGTGCGCATGATAAAAAATCGGGTGATGATTGGCTGAAAAGCAGAAGAGATCTTCTGCAACCAGACGCAAGCTCCAGCTCGGATGCGTCACCCCTGAATCCGGACTCCTGATGGTGGACGGCCACTTTGGCCACATCCGAGTACTTGCGCAAGCGAGTATTCCCATCCAGTCCGGATGGAGGTTGGACTGAAGAGCTGCAACTCACGCGTGCAGAGCTGTGTTTGGCGAGAGAAGACATGGCCATCGGCGTCCCGCCCAGTTTGCTGACCCCACGAGAATGCGCCGCACTGATCAAGACGTTGCTGTTCCTGTCGGGTTTCCGATTCCGGAACCTGATCGCAATGTGGTTCCAGTCGAGGTCGTTCCGTGTGGAGCCGAGTCAAGTGCGCATGGTTTTTGAAGACCTTCAACATTTTCTCCCATTGGAACTCGTGGAGTGGCGCCAAGTGGTGTGTGGAGTACCGGCCGAGGTCGTTCTGACTGATGGCACTTCTGAACGAGGTGCACTGGATGAACCGTCTGTCCTTGAGTATCATGCGGAGGACAGCGATCACGACTTGATGATGATGACCGACTATGCGGCTGGCCTACTCGGACGGGAGTATGTGTTGCGACTGCGACTGTCCGGTGCTCGACGACAGAGGAGCCCACAAGGCGCAACCAACAGTGAACCCGGCGCAAAGCGTACTCAGCATGCACCACCGCGTCCAGTTTCGACATCGACACCCTCATTGAGTTCGTTGCCGTCATACCGCTCACAGGATGACACTGTTCCAAGCGTCTCATTACTGAGTGAACGAGCGTAGACGACCCGAGCATCCTCATTCAGAGTAGCAAGCTCTATTTCGAGTTTGTTCGGCATGTCTGGATATTCAGACGAGTCGATGTTCATCGTTGCTCAAGTATCTCGATCATCGCGAGAGAGTTCCGATTCATCGTCGATGTGGTCGGGTGGACAGCCTGCTTCGGTGGACATGCCGACAATGTCGTATGGGCCCATGGTGATGGCTACCCGAGCCGGGTACATGCAGACTGGTGGAGACTTCGGTGTTCAAATCACCAGGAATGTACCGCTTCCTCCTGCGGCGAGCACGGATCAAGTTGATGCCGATATGCCGGAGCTCACGCGCGATGTCTCATCCAGTGGGCGGAGGTCGAGGAATTCATCCAGACATACCGGTTCCAGTCTGTCACGCAGTGACGACTGCGCTTCACGTGGACATCGAAGTGTGTCTAGCCGAGATCCCCGTCGAGACGCGAGTACGCTACGAGCCGGTCGAGTCGTTCAGAACGATCGAGTCATTCGAGCCGGTCTGGTTCAGTAATGTCTGGGGCGTCTCAAGTCACGTTGAACTCGATGAGGCAGACTCAAGAAGCGTTGCACCGGATGGAGATGAAGCAGGAGGCATCGGCAGCCCAGTTGGGAGCTGGTCTTCAGAGTTCTTTCCAAGCCATTCAGAAGATCGCCGAGCAGTATGCCACCCGGAAGGTGCAGGCAGTGTTACAAGACAAAGTTCATCCAGTGAAGCCACAGCGACCTCATCCAGTCCTGGCAGACCCTTTTGCCGAGCAGCGTGAAGCAGAGGTGCTGCGTGTCGCCATGGCACATATCTCGAGTGCAATGGATGCAACGACAGGCTGAAGAAGAGGCGAGATGTGTCCAGTTTACTCAGGATGTTGAGGGGGAACGGGATGCCCAGTTGGAACTCATGCAGCAGCAGATGCGAGCGGTTGAACTCAAGCGAGCCCAAGAACGTGAGGCCACGGCGAATGTTCAGCGTTTTCATGCCAGCCAGCTTCGCGATCTTTGTGCAGCTCAAGCGACTGCCCCCGTCAAGCAGGAGCCCGTTCGCATGACTCTGCATCCGAAACCGGATGGCGTGACCCCCTCCAATAAGACCACGAAGAATACGGACGAACTATTAGCAGCCCAGTTGCAAGCTACCCTAGACGGCGTGAACCTCGCCAGGGCTAAGGAGAATGCGGCGGCCACGACAAAGCAGGAAGCTTCATCCAGAACGTCCAAGCCAACCTCATCCAGAGCGACACCGACGAAGAAGACTGGTGAGCCTAAGGCAGGAGGCAAGAAGACGCCTCCAGACAAGAAGCCTCTTAAGAAACCTTCGGGACGCGGATCCAGACCACCAGATCCCGATCCAGAGTCGGACCACGGTGATGATGGAGATTCGGATGACTCGGACAGCTCGATGAATGACGTTCCTACGGTGCAAGGAGCGGCTACGGCAGATGGAGCCCCCACTTGGACTCTTCGACCTTACGTCAGCGCAAGTGCACTGAATGACTTCGACGAGAAGGCCCCCATCCAAGACCGGATTCGCTGGTGGGAGAAGTTCCTGACTATGAGCATTCAGGGTGGATGGACCGTTTCAGGCCTAGACCAGCGGGGCCTACGGGACGAGCGTATGTCGCTCAGAGCGCCCGAGAAAGACGACGAGGGGACGCAAGTTCGCTTTCTGGATGAGATCAAACAAGGGGCCAGAGCGAGGGCTCATTTCCAGGCAATGCAAGCCGGAGACGATCACCCCAGGGCTTAGCCTCACTGGATGTGAGCACCAAACTGAACCAGATCGATGATGAGTGAAACCGACAGAAATTGTTGTGAAAGTGGAGAACGGAGAACACCGAGCGAAGGGGGCGTGATTGATTTCCGACTGAATGAAGAACGAGATGTGAACAAGAAGAGCGGGATGAAGGCGTTAAGCATGACCAGCCTGATCAGGCAGAACAAGCGCTTGCTTTGAAGGGCGTCATCACCTTCCCTCCAGTCTGAATGGCGCCACTTCGTACTAGGTGGAACCGGACGAGTGGACTTTCGTGGAGTACGTCTGGGGCGACTGGATGAGGTCCACATAAGGCTAGTTGTCGCGTGCTGGGTCAGCCAAAATGACCCCTTCCCCGTCGAGTGTCTCGCTGGGACTTGTACACGTGTTGGGGCGCTGGCTGCGACGTCTGGTGGCGCGCGGCTGAGTGTGGGAAAACCATGAGTGCCGTCAAAACCTGCAGAGGCGCTATACGAGAGCAGACGCTCAGGGATGCTGCGGCTGTCTTGCGTGGTGTCGTCTGAGGCGCCCGCCGGGTCGCCCGATGCTTGCTTCTGCTTGTTCTCCCTGCCCGAGTCGTCTGCGTCCTCTTGCCGGTCGTCCGTCGTCGCTGGCGGATGCGGAGACACTGGAGGCGTGCCGCTGGGCGGCGCGATGTCGCTCTCGCCTGGCGTGAGCTCGTTCATGAGCTGCGGGATCGAGAGAGGTTTTCGTTGTGAGCGACGCTGTGAATCTTTACGTTTTGGCGTGGATTGGTCCGACGGAAGGGAGACAAAGCGCAGAGAATTCTGCGATCTTCCCGACGGTTGGCCAACTGGATTGACAGGATTATCATTCAGTCTGGTCAGCCGTACTGGATGGCCTACTTTGTGGTGGAGTCTGGTCATGATCTGTCACCTCGGTGGCAAATTCCTTTGTGAAAAGATCGTGATCAGAGGGGCGGTTTACACGATGCGGCTGGGGAATTTTTCCCGCTACCGTGCTCGGCTGCCAAGACCGTACGTTCCGGAGTTTCGATTGGCTGGTGGAGAAAGATCAGGTGCGATATCAGCGTGTGACACGTGGCAGCTGGCGTTTGGTGTGGCAAGGTTGCAAGGCGAAGGATGGGCCCACCGGTCTGGAAGTGTCTGCTACATGAGGCCTCATGCAGTAGGTTTTGTACACACTCCGTCCGGACCGCCGATTCCCTGACAGCAGGTTTGACCCAAGGTATAAAAGTGCTCTCGATGAACGTATCTCGATGAAGCCGCCTGCCTTGACTTGGCTGGGGCACCGACACAAGCCACCAAGAACCCCACGCATGACAATGCCCAAAAACCACACTGGATCACCAAGAATCCAGACTCAATTACCGACCGTACCAGCTCCTGTGAAGTTGGCCCTCTCGATGAGGTCACTCTCGATGAGGTCACACTGGATGAGGTCTCTCTGAATGAGAGACCTGCGCCCAGTACCATTACATACCCCATGGAACCGTACACCCTACAAGGCCATCAAGGATCCCCAAGACCGACTGGATGACGAAGATCGACCGGACGAAGACTGATGGATGGAGAAGTCCGACTGGTCGAGACCGAAAGATCTGTTCAGCACGAAGGGGCGCTGACAGCTGTGATTTGCAGCACGATGTACCCAGAAGCCACCGTCATCAACTGATGTGTGTGCGTGCCAGAAGATCGTCGTCCCTGTCACTCATAGTGAATTCAAGTCAAATCAGGTCGTGCAAAGGCACGCCAGCAGAAGACAGACAGCGCGCAAGCGCGAAGATAGATAAACCAAAACAGAGTTCAATTTGCCGACAAGACAAGTGACTTCGGCTTCGCACGTAACGACTGCGTCTGTACCCCGTCGAGGAGGACAATCTGCTGAGCGGAAACATCCCGGAGGCCCGAAAAGGTACTTTGAGCGCTCACTCAGGATACTGGTCAATCCTGGATGAGCTCGGCTCCGCGCACCACCCTCACCTAGTAAGGGACAAACTCTTCACGCACAAATACACTTCCTTCTCACACAGTAGTCAATCGATCAAAGTTCTAGGGGTGACTACAACAACCACCTAGCGCAGCAGGGAATATGAAATGCGTGCGCACCCAGGAGGCAGCACTGCAACTTGGAAATGGAACAGGCGAGTCACTCCGACAGCAGACGAGCAGCCGGTCTTCGCTCTGATCGGGCCTGGGTTCTTGAGAGAGCTCACAGCACTGGCTCGTGGGGCAGTGTGACCTTGAACGTCTGGGTGAGCTTTTCCCATATCTCATTCAGTAGGTCCAGAGATCCCATTCAGTGCGGATTCTGGGGAGAAGCGCTATACACCCTGAGCGATAAAGGTGCACGACCTGGGACTTGAACTGTACTGGGGTCGTCACTCGGCTCGGACTAGGTCCGGGTCAAGAGGGCGTGTGTGTGCACCTCTCTCCTTGTGATCCCTTTCCTTAGGTTCTTCCTAGGGCTACGCTGTGGGTCCAGACGTACGTCGGCCACACCAACTGCCCCCGATCCCAGAAAATGTGTCTCTGATCGAGATGTAGCCAAGTGTTAGGAACAGGGCAAATGCTTATCTGCAAGCTTCAGCAAGACCAACCACAATGGACGTGCAGCTAGCATGTTAACTCTCTTCTGATCTTATTCCTCCTTCTCGCTTTCTCTCTTACGCTTGCGAAACTTATCCTCTTCTTCAGGTTCGGTGGAATGCTCTTCCCGTCGCCCCAGGTATACCTGAGAACACGTGAGAGTGTTGCCGCTCTCAGCGCGGCGAACATGGCGGCAGAGCGGGACGCGACCCCGAATGCATGACTGCACTGCTCGCAGTAGAAACTGATTTCGAACGACTTGGTTTTAGTATCCGCAAAGGCGGGACACACCTTGCACATGTACTGCCTGCGTTTGTGCTGCTTGCTGGAGGAGTAGAACTCGGCTGTGTTCACTAACGTGTGCTGCTGGCGTGGTATCGGTACCGACACGAGATCCTCGGCATTTAGATGCGTCTCGAAGTTGATTGTGCGCAGTGTCAGTAGCTGGACGTGCAGGCGGCGCAGGTACGCAGCATGGGTGGGTGGCTTCTCGCCCCTCTTCTTGAGGGTAATGCAGTGAACGATGTTGACAACGGCCATGTCTACGAGGCATAGGAACACCTGCTTGTAGTACTTACAGAGCGAAATACACTTCTGGATGCTGTAGCGCTGGAGTCGGAGCTGGTCGTGGACATCCACGCCCTCCATACCAAGGCCGTAGTCCACGACGAGCTGTGGGCAGGGAACTGAGCTGCGCGTCCCGTCCTTCTCCGTGCGCAACACGCTGGCGACCTTCGTGCTGCATCCGGTAGCAAGCATGTTCACGGGCTTCGACTCCATCCAGCTCAACGCAACAAACGCCGGGTGGTCACGCGCTTGTGCGATGCGGTAGGTTCCCCGTGCCATTGACTTTGGGCGTTTCTTCTGCGTGAACTGAATGGGACACCAGCCCAAGGCCAATCCGCGTAGTGCCAATGTGGTACAAAGTCCATCTCCAGCAGCTTTAAACTCAGAGAGACCGTCGAGTAGAAGTTGTCAGTCACGATCTGGCGCTTCATCGGCTGATTGATCAAGGCCTTTGAGATGTTGCGCACGACGGCCTTTGGTCCTAGTTCCAAGGCATCATCAGGAGCTTTCCTAGTCTTCTTCTTCTTCTTCTTGTCAGCCCCACAATAGATATCGGCTCTAAATCACATACATAAAGAATACTATCAGTAAATGATAACTTACTCTATAGGGTCCTGGACGGCGAAGTCAGAATGATACAGAATATCGACTCTTACCTGGAACAGTATTGTGGCGAAGCGACTTTCCGATTGACGCGGCGGGACGCTGGATCGGACTGCCCGGATCGAGGAATATGGCGGAGTGCTGCTGGCGACTGTTTGG
>JAABLL010000772.1:0-11936 GCA_012295475.1 Phytophthora gonapodyides | reverse complement strand
GTGTGCTTGATGCACGGTGCTCATCGGCGAAGTTTTGCCACCAGGAAGGCGGAAGTGACGTTATGCTTTTTTGCAGTTAGGCGAACCTTGACACGAAAAGTGGCGTTGTGTGTTTTCGTTTTGCGTTTAGGCACTTGGTCGTGGGAAAACCGAAATGTGCAATTTAGGTCAACGAGTTGCTGCAAGTTTTCACGTTGCTCTCACGTTCTGGGTAAATATAATACACGGCGCTCGTAGCGCCTGGCAAATACACGCGTCCAATGCCCTCGCATCGGACACTTACCTAAGTCTATTCTGTTGGGACGGCAACTTGTTGCCACGGGCTCCGATCCGCAGCACTGGCAGTGCTCGTCCCGCCGCCTCAGACCGCCAGATCGGACAGACTGAGCTGGCTGCGCGTCGAGTTGGTGGTGATGAGTCGCTGGTTGAACGGCAGCAGGATCGGCTGCGGGTTGCGGCCGGCCTGCTCCAGATCGATCTCCTCCGTCGTGCTGGACGACGTGCCGGACGCGTCCGTGTCGGTCGAGTCGCCGCGTGCACGGGCCAAGTCGCGCCGAGCCTCCTTCGCTGCCGCCGCGTTCTCGAACGCAGCGGCGGCCTGTAGCACGGGACTGAGCCGCTGCACGGACTCGAACACGGCCGCTTTGGCTGGCTGGTTGCGGCGCTGGCGGTGGTGGTACTCCTTCGGGATGGCGATGATCTCGCGCAGCTTGGTCTCAAACCGGCGCTGGTAGTGCACGGGGTCGATCGCGGACAAGCCTTCGCCGTCTTTCTGCTGGAAGTTGACCTTCCAGAACCGCTCGAGCTGCTTCTGCAGCGTCCACGTCTGCAGGATGTCGATGATGCCCACGTAGTAGTAGCCGGGCCCGAACACGCGCTTGCTCTTCCGCATCGAGCGCTTCGGGCGTGGCTCTCCGCCAGTGGACGGGAATCGCGACTGCGCCAAGGGGTCGTTCGGCTGCTTGAACAGCGAGTGCACGCTCGGCGCGGCGCTCATGCCCAGAGTCGCTGGGCCCTTCTCCTCGTGGTAATGCGCGTGCTTGTTGACCGACGAGCTGTCGCCCGTGGACGACGACCAGCCTGAAGACGACGCCGAGACGAAGCTGTCGTTCGTCAGACTGGTCGTGGCCGAGCCGTTGCCCGTGTTGCTGGCCGTGTTGGCCGCCGTGCGGTCACTCATGAGCGCGTCTTCACTCGGTCGTGAAGGCGCAGGCTGGTCCACGGCGAACTCGATGTCCATGACGCCAAGCAGCAAGCTGTAGTCCATGATGCCGAGGTCGCACAGGAACAGCGAGTCGTCGCGCAGTTGCTCGTACAGCTCGACGCCTTCCTCGGCGCCGATCCGCATCCGCGTGCGCAGATCATTGTCCTTCAGCACCACGTTCGGCTCGTGCAAGCCGACCACGTTGGGGCACTGCAGCAAGCTCTTCTTGGCGCCGTACTTGAACATCATGGAGCAGTGGCGGCATTTCACCTTGGCGCCCCGCCGCGGCCGCTTGTAGCTGCGGTTCACCCACGAGCCTTTGATGTCGAAGCGGTGGTGGATCTGCACGCCGTCCTCCATCACGTCGAACAGGTTCTCCATCACGATGAAGTAGAAGCGCTTGTCGTACATGGTGATCTTGAAGCAGCCGTAGAACTTGGTCACGAGCGAGCACGGGTTCAGCGTCAGGTACTCGGCGTACTTCTCCGCGATCTCGCACAGGAAGCGCGCTTCTTCCTCGGCCATCGACTTGACTATGTACTTCTTGTCGCCGCTGAAGAACATGAAGGCGCCGCTCGCGCCTTCGCTGATGTTGGGCTTCGTACTCGTCTGGAAGGACTTCATGAAGTCGACGGCCTTGATCCCGTACGCCTGTCGGAGCTCGGCAAACGCCTGCGGCTTGTACGGCGTAAACCGGATGGACGCCGTCGTGGTGCCTGCTGCAACCGTCGGCGATCGCGCGCCCGCCGACGTGGCCACCGTCGACGCAGACGAGGGGTTGTTCAGCCGCCGATCCACGTTGGGCTGTTGCGGCACCGCGCGCTGGTCTTGAGGGATCTCGAAGCTAAACGCCTCTTCCTCCTTGCTGTTCCTCTTCTTCTCGCGTCGAGCCTCCGCCTCAGCGCTGCTGTTGCGGTGGATTCCAGCACTGATGACCTCGTGAATGCTGCTGAGCATCCGGTTTCTCTGCACGCTCTGCAGCAGGCTGCTGCTGCTACCCGTTCCAAGAGGCCCCGTCGCTCTCGTCGCGGCGTCACCGAGATCTGGAGTCGAGCGTCGATGGTCTTCGTCGTCACTCACGCCCAACACGAGCTCCTGTGTAGGGGACCGATCCCGGATGCGGATGAGGTCGTCTTCGGCGATCTTGACGGCGCGCGTCATCCCCTCGATGGTGAAGTAGATGAGCTCCTCCTGAAGCGCCGTGTTGAGCTGCGCACTGAACTGCTTGTCCGCCGAATCGGACGAGAACTTGAGCCAGTCGGCCCGGAGCAGGCCCGGACTGTTGATCATGAACCACACGAAGTAGTCGACGGCGCCGCGAGCCGAGAGCGCGAACGTGAAGGCTCGGAAGATGTGGCTGGG
Source organism: Phytophthora gonapodyides (assembly GCA_012295475.1). Classification (NCBI taxonomy): domain Eukaryota; phylum Oomycota; class Peronosporomycetes; order Peronosporales; family Peronosporaceae; genus Phytophthora; species Phytophthora gonapodyides. The sequence continues at coordinate 9,370 of JAABLL010000772.1, read as the reverse complement.
CGGGAAGTTGCCGTCCTTGTCGTACGTCGTGCGCGTCTGGAAAGACAGCGCGTACCAGATGAAGACGATCGTCCAGTAGATGGTGTAGCTCGTGATGGACAGCGCGCCGTTGCGCAGCATCTCGCGTCGACTCTGCAGCGTGTCCCGCAGCCCCGAACGGAGCCGCTTGACGCCGAAGAGCAGCACGGCGATGCCCGAGAGGTAGAACAGGATCATCCACATGTAGAACAGCAGCCAACTGCCGGCGTTCAGGTGGAAAAAGTCGCGCTCCACCGGATCATCCGTCGTTTTGCGCTTCGTCCAGCAGTAGTTCCCGTCTGCGAAGCCGTGGACGCCCGGTACAAACGCAGCGAAGATCCCTGACAACGCGCCAGCCGCGTACACCATCATCTTGTACAGTCTGCGGTTCGCCTTGACGCTCATGAAGGGGTTCGTGAGCGACCAGTACAGGTCCACGATCTGCGCGAAGTACCAGCAGTCGCTGGACAGGTACAGGAACTGCGTGACGCCCGACAAGTACGCGCACGACGCTTCGTCGTTGGCGCGGTACACGCCCATGTCCAGCAGCAGCGGGTCCAGCAAGAACCGCAGCGACAGGACGATATCGATCACGCACTTGTAGTAGATCAGCGGGTTCGGATGCCGCTGGAAGCTCTGCACGCCGTGGTACGTCACGAACACGCAGATGCACAGGATGAGCGTCACCAGCGACCCGAACACGAGGCCCGGGTCGATAGCGTAGCCGTTGAGCGAGTTGACGGTCTCGGCCAGCACGATCATGACGAGCAGCAGCGCCAGCCCCACACCTAAGACGATGTAGCCCTCCTTGGACCAGTTACTGAAGTCCACCTGGGGCTTGAGGATCTGGCCGATGTTCTCGTCCAGGCCGCCGCTCTCGTCGATGACGTCCAGGTCGAATTCCTGGTTTGGTGAGAGCTCCAGCGGATCGTTGGCGATAGGACCGCGGCCAATAGCTCCGAAGAAGCTTTCTCGCAGTCCGCCGACGTTGGAGGATACGCGGGACAGCACCGAGTCGCGCAATGCGAAGGAGCTGCGGTTGGACGTCTTGCTGTTCGTTGGCGTGCGACGGAACCTCAAGCTCACGCCGGAATCGCCTAGTGCTGACCTGGCTGAGTCCTCGGAAGCTGCTGATTGCTGGGACGAGCTGAGCCGCTCTCTATTGCGTCTGCTGGAGGCTTCAACCTGCGTGTTCTGCTCGATTGACACTCGCCGGGTGATCTTGGGCTTCTGAGGGCTGTTGGGCTTGCGTAACGCCGATTTGAGCGGCGACTGCGCGTCTGCAGTATTGCCATAGGCTTCGGTGGATGACGCAGCTGTGGTTATGTTGACGGGAGTCCTCAGGACGGAATGCAACGGCGACTGAAGAGGTGAAGGCGACACGGAGAAGGCCGATGTTCCGGTGTCCATTGTGGATTCCACAGAGCGATCCAGCGCGTTCGGCGAGCGGGAAGGCGATGAAGGAGACACGGAGAAGGCCGACGCAGCGGAGGTTGCGTCCGAGTCGCCACCGCCGCTACGCTGCGCGTCCGCGGATTCGGCGCCCGCCTCCATGGTGTTATGGGTACCAACGTGAATGGGGAATGAGATGCCACTGTTTTGGTGAACAGGTGGATTTTCAAGCGACATACAAAGATCAAGTGACTCGGTCGAAAATGATTTACAATAGTGCTGGGTTGATATTTTGCACCGAGTTGGAGTGAAGTGAAGTGAAATCAGGGCCAACAAAGAGGCCAGCAACCTCTATCACCAACCCGTCGGATAGTGAACCTGGTTTACATGCAGCAAGAATCTGAGACCGACGCCGCGTGCATTCAATGCACACTGCATTGCGCCGCTCAATAGTCAAAGGAAAACGAAGGCGAATAAAACGAAAAAAGGGCAAAATGGGTTCAGTGGTGTGTTGCACACCATATTAAAGCATACCCGCTTTTGACATGAAGCCATCGCGTAATTACCATCTCTTTTTACGAATGTAATGGATTGGTTGAAATGAGATGCATTCATCGATTGGTTAAAATGAAATGGATGCTGCACCAACCATCCAACTCCGCCCCACGCTCGCGGCAATAGCGCGTCAGTCCGAATAAATTCCTTCCAAAATGGTGCGTGAACCGCTGGCTCTCGCCGCTGCGTACGCGCGCGGGCAGCTTCCAGCGCAAGCAAAGACATGTCGTGCGCGTGACCGTTCTCTCCAATGAAAGGCGCGTCGCGCGCACTGCTTTCCACGTCGAAACTCGCGTTGGAAGCCTGGCAAAACAACAGCGGAAATCACAGATCAGCTTCCTCTAACGTGTCATATCTTTTCTCTTCTGCTTCTCAAGCCTTCGCACAAGACGTTCCGTACCAAGCGCATTCTTGCCAAGAAGGCGAAGCAGAACCGCCCGATCCCGCAGTGGATCCGTCTGCGTACTGACAACACCATCAAGTGCGTCTCATGCGGCCAAGCTTCATACCGTCGAGCCATCATGCTGACCTAGCTGTTGTTATTCTTTGCCTACCTCAGGTACAACGCCAAGCGTCGCCACTGGCGCCGCACCAAACTCGGCCTGTAAGCGGCTGAGCAGGACGTGGCAGTGTTACGATCGCGGGAGGCAGATGGACGAGGTCTCTCTGGGCTCTGGCTGCAGGCTTCTACCTCGGCTTTGGCTCTGGCATGCGATTTCGTGCTGGCTCCCTGGCGTTGCTGGACAGTAATGGACCCTTGGTAAGCAGTGGATAACCAGAACGAACTCTCTTGAGAAGGACGCTCTCCGACCTCAGTTTTTCAGCCTCTCCTGGACGGTGTAGGTCTCCAGTCGTCTGTCTACTTTTTTAGCAGGGAATCATCAATCTTCGGTCTCGTGGAGGAAAAAAAAGCAGCACTACAGGTGCAGCATAACAGGTTGATCCAGACAGGTGTCGATGACTCTGGGGCCACGTGGACGAAGCTAGGAACGAGGCTGGGCATTTGGCGTTAGGTTCTGCTGACTGATGCTGGCAACTCGCACTACCCTGCAGCCTAGTCCTCGTCTTCGTCGGCGTTTTTGGTCTCGCCGTCGTCCTCGGCGTAGTCGGGCTCGTAGCGCTGCAGCCGGCGGCGCAGATCCTGCAGCTGCTGGTTCTTGGTCGTCACCATGCGCTTCATGGACTGGAACTGCGACGTCTGCGCGACGTGCTGCCGGCCGTCCTCCACCTGCCTCTCGAGCTCGTCCACGCGCTCATTAGCCTGCTCGAGCTTCCGCTGCAACTTGCGCAGCTCTTTGGCGTGGGCGGCTTCGATGGCCTCTTGTGCCTGCTTCGATGTGAGTCTGGCCGCACGGATCTCTTCTTCGTGCTGCTCCTGCTCCTGCTGGAGCTTCTTCTCGAGCTTCGCTTGCGCGTCAGCCTCGGCTTTTTCCTTGGCGTTGTTCCTGGGCAGAGCTCCGATGGCTGCCGCGCCACGAGAGCCGCCGTTGATCCACTCGGACACACTGAGCTGCTCCACTCGCTCCAGTAGCTCCTTGTCCTCCACCATGGCGATGTCCAGGTCCAACGCGAGGTCCTGTGTATGCACGAACGAGTGAAAACTTACCCAACCTTCAAGCCCACACACCTAAACGTACACTGTCCTCAGCTTCGATGAAGATCTGACGCAGCAGCAGCGCCATCATGTTGATGGTGTCTTGCAGTTCGCTGCGGATATTGGCCTGGAAGTGTATAAAGTGTATAAAAGTTTATAAAACATTGCCAGGAACCGACTTGGCATTTTAGGTTTTGCAGGCCGCACCTTGACAGCAAAACAGAGCGAATTGATGGCCTCTTGGATGTCCTTTTGGCTATAAACCTCTTCAGCAGACAAGCGGTCCGAGCGCGTGTCTTCAAAGTCGGCCTCGACGTTCTCCAAGTGCGCTTTGAGACGCGAGCGGAAGAACTTGAGGAACTTGGCCAGCTAGAAGAAGGAAGAAGAACAACCGTCACGTGAGACTTGAGTCGCTTCACACCGTCCGAAGCCATGCGCGTACCTCCTCCTGGTGGTGCTGGCTCACGCGTCCAGGCATGACACTAGGATGTCTCTCTCCGACGAATACACACAAGTTCTCGCTGCGGAAGACTGTCCGCGAGTGGGCGTCGTTTCACTAAGATCGCTCGAAATACTCAACAAGTAGCAGTTTTCAGGCGTCACATGACGGTCAAAGCGGCTGAGCTGTGCTGGCACGGTGGCGACGACTGCGCTCTTTTTCAAGCGAGTCGTGGAGCTTCTTGCATTGATGCATGAAGTCATGCTCCGACTCCGCTTGTTGCGTGCAGTGGATCTGTCTCGCTACCCATCGTGGTCGACCTGGATCCGACGACGTTGCAGAGCGCGCGCGCGAGGGCATTGCCTTCTTNTCCCAGAGCAGTAGACCTTCGACTTGATTTGAACGACTGGTGCTTTGCTCTTCGTGACTCTCCGTCGTTGAGCTGTCGGTGCCAATACCGAGAGCTTTCACTGGCGGCAGATTTCGTCGCTGTTGGGCGTCCAGTCGCTGGCGGCGTCGACGAGCTTTGCGCTTGGCCCCTTCTTTGCCTAGCTGCTCCCGATAGACGCGTTGATCTTCAAGTCGCTGTGCCTCGTGGACAGCTTCGAGCAGCCGGGCTCGGCGCTCTGCTTCTCTGTCAATGTACTGCTGCAGCGTTGAGTGCAGTACAGCAGCACCTGCATCGCTACTAGGAGCTTCGAGGTGCTCGAGTTCGTCTGCGAGCTCAGGGAACTGAGTTACGATGAAGCAGTGGAAGTGTCAGCAATTACTACTAAGCTGAAGCTGGGTTGCTGCCTACCTTGATGCAGCTGAACGTGGCCGGTGGGCGGATGACGACGGCCCCCTTCTCGAGCAACAACGTGGCAAGCGCCGCGTTCTGGTTCTGGTACGCGCACATGAGCGGTGAAACACCGGTCTGCCGGCAAGTGAATGCATTAGTGACCATCTTGTCTACCAGCCTGCACAATAGCCCTCCCACCTTGGCATTGATGTTGACATCGGCGCCGTGCTGAAGGAGCCACGTCGCCACCCGCACCACGTTGTGCTCACACGCGATGTACAGTGGGGTCTGGTTCAGCTTCACGTCATAATGATAAGCAGTCAGTTCGACTCGACCACGAACGTACACATTTACCCTACCAGATTGGGCTGGTTGGCTTTCGCCCCAAACTCCAGCAACACCTCGAGCGTCTTCACATGTCGAGGTTGGTCCTTGTTCCCCAGAACACCTCTGACAAAAGCAAGGAAACTCTTGTCAGAGAAAACAATGTCACTTCATCATTCTGCATTGAAGTAAAGAAGCACCTGGTCGCGCAGATCATGGGCGAGTCACCGCGTTCGTCGTCATCCGCGCCGAATGCGCCTTCCAGCCTTCGAGCATTGGGGTCCATGCCATGCCGCAGTAGTTTGCGAACGGCACGGTGTCTCCCTTCGGCCGCGAGCGCGTGAAGATTGTCATATCCTAATTCCCGGTCCAGGAAACCATACTGGATGTCGGCGTACCGCCACACGCAGGCACTCGCGACGATCCCCATTGCTCCGGAAGTGAAATGGATCGAAAAAAAGTTCAACTTCAGTGAACGAAAAAGGTGAAAAGCTATTTTCGCTGTTGCTGTTGCCAGTGGCGGCAACGTCTCTGATTGGCTAGTTTGAATTCAAATAAATTTCCACGAGTAAATAGCCTCACTTCGGTATTTTTTGAACATGCCTACTCAGCTTTTCACAGCGAGCATTATAGATCTGCCTTTGGACGTGGTCTTCACTAACACCACCACATTCACGGCATCGTGCGGCGCAGCTTGTTGCGGAAGTCCTTCTTGAGTGCCGACAGCACGTGGATGTCGTCGTGCAGGTCGGCGATCAGGTGGTCGGGCGCCTTGCTGTCCTTGCGCAGCGTCGCCAGCAGCACCTTCTTGTTGTGCAGCGACTCGAAGATCACCTCGAAGTTCTGCAGCAGCAGCCCGAAGTACTTCTGCTCGGCCAGCGCGGCGCGCATCGACACGTCCTGCGAGCTGTTGCTCACGTTCGAGTTGGCCGTGTTGCTGTTGCTGTTGCTGCTGCCTTCTTCGCCCGTCGTCTCCGAGTTCTCCGTGCTGTTCTCCTCCGGCGAGTGGCCGCGCGAGTCGCCACTGCCCTGGCCAGACCCGTTGTCGCCTCGGTTTCCGCCGCTGGTCGCGCCTGGTCCATCCACGGCGGCGCTGCCATCCCGGAAGGCGGCGATCGCACGCGCGCTGTTGTACGCGGCCGACGCCGGTCCGGCACCGGACAGCGGAGCGGACCGTTTGAAGCGCTTGTGGCCGCGCAGCAGAGGAGACCCGGAGCCGAGCAACGGACCGGGCTGTTGCTGTTGCTGGGCTTGTTGCTGCTCGTGCGCGATGGACTCGGACGCCTCGCTCGTGCACTTCTCGTCGATGTACTCGTTGGACTTGATCAGGTGCAGCAGGTCGGGCCGCGCGTGCAGCCGCTGGTGCAGGTAGAACACGTCCGGCCGGCCGTCGCAGAAGTTGATGTACTCCCGATCGTCCACTCCTACAAGAATGGCACACAACACACACAGCCCAGTCAGTCCATGAAGCTCTAGCGCACAGAATACTGCTTTCGCCAGATATCTGCTGCCTCATTGATGGGGTCTCGGCTCTCCTTGGAGAGCGTCAGCCCCCAGCAGGTAGAAGCGAATGTAGTTATGCTCACTCTTGCTCATACCAGCAGCGGTGAACTCGAAGCACGTCTTGGTGTACGCGAACGAGAGCTCCTTCCAGATCTCCCACAGCTGCATGCTGCTCCACTTGAAGTTGCGCGAGTTCGTGGCGCTGCCTCCCGTGCCAACCGGCCCGCCTTCAGCTGCACTGGTGGATCCGGGCGGATGCTGGCGGTTCAGCAGCGCGATGTACATCTCGCGGACGTCCACCCAGAACTGCCAGCGTGAGAGCTCGGCGGCCAGTCGGTCGACGAAATCCGGCGACAGCACGACGTCCACCAGGCGAATCACATCTTCGGACGTCACTGGCACCTCCTTGTACTGCGACTCGCTCTTCGATTCCTCGTCGAGGTAGTAGCCGTTGCTGTTGGCCTTGGGCGGCGCGCCCGCGCGCGGCGGGTGCGAGCCGCCGCTGTCTCCACCGCTCGACGGGGGCGACGGGCTTTGGCTGTCGCCGTAGTTGCCGTAGCTCCGCGGCCGCGACGAGAGCGAGCCGTACAGCGACTTGGCTTGTGGGACGGCGCCACGCTGGTCGTACCCTGAGCGGTACTGCACGTCGGTGCGGCTGCCCGTCAACGAGCCGCCGCCGATGCTGGGCGGTCGTCGTGCATCCATGCGTCGCTGCAACTGCTGCTGCGTTGGCGAGAGCTGGGACTGCGCGGGCGTCTTGTTGGCGTCTGCGTTGGCGGCGTCCACCATGTCTTTGAGCCGCTGGTTGCGGTAGTAGCGGTACAGCGCCTCCACCATCACGTGCTTTTTGACATTCTTGAGGCCGCGCAGCTTCAGGTGCGAACACTTCTTGCGGAGCTGCTTCGAGGTCCACGTCTCGTAGCGCGTGCTGTCGCGCGGGTGGCGCGCCTCGCCCGACGGCTCGTACTGCATCGGGTCCTCGTTGGGCGGCGCGCCGTACAGCTGCTGCATCTGCGTCGAGCGAATCCGCCCGCTGCTGGCGGCCTCCGAGCCGTTGAGGCTGCCCGCTCCACGCCGCGTCATGGCCGTAGACGGCGTCCCTGTCGATCCAGCAGTGCCTTGCTGCTGCGGAAGGCGCATTCCCATGCCAGGTGCGCCGTATCCGTCGTACGAGGGCGCGTCGTACTGCTGCGGTAGATGGCGTTTGAGGCCTCGTGTGGCTGCTCCGGGAGCGCCTGCGGCCCACGACTCGCCTGCCATGGCCGGCGACGACACCGGCGAGAGGTGGTTGCGGTTGTAGGACGACGAGCCCGTCGTGAGACGACCACCTTCCGCAGCGAAGTACGGCACTGGCTGCTGCATGGGCGGCGACGCCGCGCCGCCGCTGTACGGGTTCGAGAGCGACTGGCTCGGGTACAGGTGCCGGCGAGCCATACCGGTAACGTCCCGGTTATTGGTCGTGGCAGGGGCCTGGCTCTGACCCTGCTGCGCCTGCAACCTCGTGGTCGCGGCGCTTGTCGTGGTGGCCGTGGCGCTGCTAGAGGCCGCGGCAGATCCCGGAGGGGGGCGCAGCACGGCCGGCAGGCGCCGCAGGGGGCTGCTGCCGTCGCTGCTGTTGGAGCTCTGCTGCGCGCCGCCGGCCTTGCGGCTGTTGGCGTCCGAGCTGTCGGGGCTGCTGTTGCTGTTGCTGGGGCTGCTGTTCTTCTTGGCTGCGGCGATATTAGCCGTCGCGGCCGTGGTGGTGGTGGTCGTCGCGGCCGTGGAGGCCGCGGTCGAGGCACTTTGCGCGCTGCTGGCCGGCGGGGCCGGCGCGTCGCGCGGAAAGGTGCTCATGGCGGAAGGCTGGGGCTTCGGCCGGGGGCTCTTTCGTCGAGGCTTGGACGTGGTCGCTGCAGGGCGCATGCACAGACAAGAGAGGGCGTTAGGTGGATGCTCAGACAGGAGGTGGGCGTGTTGCCGCCACCATCGTGGTGAGCGGCGAGACACAGCGGGGCTGTGTGTGTTCCGCCCTAACTATAGGAGCGCCGAGGGGGGAGCAGCGGCGACACTTACTTGGTCTGGTTGGTTGTTGCTCAGGCCGCAAATTCGCTTCTGCCGTCGTCCTTGCCCCACGACGAAAGGGGAACCTGCGAGACTTGATAAATCTAAACGGAGGATCCCGCTACCGAACACCGTCGAATTCGGCGCCGGGCACGTTCTGTTGCCTCACCCCACCGTTTTGTTGTCTGCGTTGCGCATAAAACAAACTCGGCGAGGCGGGGCGACATCTAACGAAGGACCTGTGAGCCTTGATTTCCCTGAGGTTCTCGTTTTCCGAGTGGTTTGGCAAGAATGGCGCTCCGCGGCGCGGTGGCGCGCTGAAGCAAGGTTGCGTGGGGGAACAACAGCACAGATACTGCCGATCCGTGACGGTGGCATGGCGCGCGTGCGGCTGTGGATCGCAGGGCGCGCTCGAGCATCAGCGTCGCCGAGCGGCCCCGATGGCTGGGCGACAGGGCGCGCTCGCCAAAAAAATGGAGTCAGCCGACCGAAGTCGGGTACGCCAGCGATCGGATTTGACGGGGGTGCGACTGACACAGTGTGAGCATATAAGGGACCTAAAGCACCCCGCTTCGGTCATCTTTTCCACGACCACTCGTTGTCAAGACCTTCTTAACCGCCCCATACTGAGGGCAAGTTAAACGGCCGGCAAAAGCTTGCCTCGGAGGCTTGCCTTGCCAGCTGCCTGCGATCGATCGCCGCTGCTGGCGAAGACGTCTGCTGT